>JALXJV020000404.1:0-10720 GCA_024633595.2 Lepomis macrochirus
GGTTCAGAAGGTAATTTACTATTGTCATGTGATGCATCGGTCAGAATGCATGGAAGGAAGCCAGGAAACTTGGATATCCTCTGAACAATGTTTATTTTCTCCGATTTAGATTTGTAAACAAAGGAAACAAAAGACACACATGAGTTCTTGAATCTGAAAGAAAGCAAACAAGATTATAACCTTAACTCACATGTCCAATTCAAAGAAATAAGACAGACATCTAAACTAAGGTTCATAAACGTGGATATAGAACAAAACTAAAGAGTAAATCAAACTTCTTACCAGAACTGCCGCCCCATGTGGAAGTGAAAGAGTGAGTGAAAGGGAGTGCAGTCCTTAAATAGGGTGAACCAGGTGAACTCAATCAACTCAATTAGGAAGGAGATGTGGAAGCCAATCAGTGAAAAGAACAAGAACTAAAGGAAGTGAGGTAAAGGAAGTGAATAAAATAAAGATAAATTAAGGATCTTTACAACAGCCGCCCCCGAATTTCTAGTAAGAAATGAGACAATATACCCAACCATAATTAAGGATTGTCATCAGGCAGGGCAGGAAGTGGAATCAGGTGAGCCACAGGTCGGATATAGGGTTTGTCTTTAACTGTGACTTCAGCTGTCCTGATGCGGCCATCTTTACTGTGAAGGAGGCGTGTAACTTTTCCTATAGGCCACAGGGATCGTGGTAGCAAAGAATCAACAATCATCACAATGGTGTTTAATTGCAGATTTGGACTGTCCCTTTGCCATTTGTGCCGGTTTTAGAGTACTGGTAGGTAAGATTTGGTGAAGTGTTTCCAGAAATGATCAGCTAATCTTTGTATCGCGGACGCCAACGCCTTCGAATCAAGGAGATCAGAATCAGGGTAGGACACTAGAGGGAGTGATGCATCGTGGTCGTCCCATGATTAGAAGATTGGGGTGACTGGATCCACATCTGCGATATCCGAAGACACATATCCAAGTGGTTTTGAATTAAGAATTCCTTCAATCTCAATCAACACTGTCCTCAGAACCTCTTCAGTGACCATTTGTGCACCAATGGTTGCCTTCAGAGCATTCTTGACAGAGCTGCATCTCACGCTCCCAGACGCCACCAAAATGGGGTGCATGTGGAGGGTTGAAACGGAAATGGATTTTCCTTGTTGCCAGTAGTGTCTTGAGAGTGGGGAAAGGTTATTGAAGGCTTCCTGTAATTCTTTGCTTCCTCCTTTGAAGTTGGTACCTTGATCACATAAGATCTCAAAGGGTGTGCCTCTCCCAGAAGTGAATCGCTGAAGGGCCATGAGGAAAGAGTCAGTGTCCATGTTATTGAGAAGATCAAGATGTACGCATTGGGTTGTAAGGCATTTGAATATTATGCCCCACCTCTTCTCAGATCGACGGCCAATCTTGACACTGTATGGTCCAAAGCAGTCTATTCCAGTAGAATAGAAGGGAGGTTTTAGTAACCTGAGACGAGCAGCAGGCAGATCAGCCATCTTTGGGATGCTTGGTTTCGCTCTCCACCTTTGACATGATTCACAGTACCGCTGATGTCGGCGTACTGCCTCTCGTCCTCTCAGTATCCAAAACTTTCGCCGTATTTCAGCGAAGAGTCTTTCTGAGCCACTGTGATGCAATTTTTCATCATAGTCCTTGATGATCAATTTGGTCACATGATGAGCAGGATCTAGTACAATTGGATGGATTGATTCAGATTCCAGTTGATTGCTTTGCCGCTAACCTGCCTCCAACATGGATGAGTCCGGAGGTACTGCTGAGTTCTGGGGACAGACAGAGTAACCGGCTTTGGGGCTGAAGTGGTTTGTGTGATTGGAGACAAGCCAGGTCCTCACCAAAGCTGTCCTTCTGTGCTTGTTGCAGTATTTTCTGTTCCGCTTTCAGGTAATCAGCAGCAGTATCATCCAGAAGGTCTTGGTAAGTCTTGAAACTGTTGGTGGTGTTTGGAACAGCATTGACGACACCACAGAAGTAAGACCTTTTCATCTCTATTTGGTCATCATCCGGTTTAACTGGTTGAAGTTTAGGCCAGGAATCTGGGGGTCCATAGAGGAATGGTGGGCCTTGGTTCCATCTATTTGGGCTCATGATATCTGGCAAGGATTTGCCCCTTGTAACATCATCAGCAGGATTATTGGCTGAATTGACGTATCTCCAGTCTTGACTGTTTGTGAGATTTTGGATTTCGATACTCTTGCTCCTACAAACACCTTAAAGCGGCAAGAGTCTCCGTGGAAGCCAGTGGAGTACAGTCGAAGAATCAGTCCAAAGTGTAAAGTCTCTGATTGGTAGGGTGAGTTCCCTTCTGATTAGGTCACAGAGGCTGGCACCAGATAATGCTGCACATAGTTCCAGTCTTGGTATGGATAATTGTCGCTTGGGGCAGACACGTGAACGAGCAAGAATGAAACTTAGCTCTACTTGACCTTTACTGTCCTCTGATCTCAAGTATGCAACTGAGCCATAGGCATGTTCAGAAGCCGCCGCAGAAGATATGGATGTCTTGAATGGTGGTGGTTGCATCCATCTCTTTGGAAGTGCAACAGCGAGGGATAGTGATTTGAGGAAGGTAATAAAGTTCTTCTTCCCAGGATTTCCAAGCCGCTAGGAGGTCATGTGGTAGGAGAGGGTCGTCCCATCCTCGTTCCTTTCTCCATAGTTGCTGAACCAGGATTTTCGCACGAAGTTGTGAAAGGTAGGAGGTAGCCCAATGGGTCATAGAGACGAAGCGAGAACTCTGTAGATGTGACGCATCGTTATGGAACTGGTTTCACAAGTGCTGTATTTGTACCCGAAGCGAATCAGATTTGCAGTTCCACAAGAGTCCCAGTGTGCGCTCTTGTGGATCAGCCCGGTCTTCAGAAAGCCAGAGTTCACTGCTTTGAGACTTTGCTTCTGGTGGAAGATGGCTTATTACAAGCGGGTCATTGCTTGCCCATTGACGGAGGTCAAAACCTCCTGCTGAGAGTGTAGCCCGCGAGTTTGTCAAGGAGTGTTTGGGCTGCTATGGATGAAGGAAAACTTTGCAAGCAATTGTCAACATAGAAACACTGGGTGACTGAGTACTGCACATTTTCATCAGAGGAGTTATCCTTCACATGTTTCTGAAGGGCGTAAGTTGCACAACAAGGGCTGCATGTGGTGCCAAAGGGAAGGACCTGCCATTGGTAAACTGAGGGTAGAACACTTTTGTTCATATTGCGCCATAGGAACCGGAGAAGGGGCTTGTCTTGAGGTAGAAGACGGATCTGGTGAAACATACCTTTAATGTCACCACTTATTGCTACAGCATGTTGCCTGAAGCGCAGCAACACACCAAGGAGTGATGGCCCGAGGATTGGTCCTGGTAACAGATAGTTGTTGAGACATTGTCCTTGGTAAGTAAATGAGCAGTCAAATACAATGCGATCTTTGCTGTTATGAGTTACCATATGATGAGGTATGTACCAAGCTTCTTTGGTGCCGTAAACCTCCTCAGGGGTCAGTTTAGCCACGTAGCCAGCTTGCTCCAGTATTGAAATCTGATCACAGTAAGAGCTTGCTTTCTCTGGATCTTTGGCCAACCGGATTCAGTGTTACTAAGTCGTGACATCACTGCAGACTGAGGAATGTTCAGAAGAGGAGAATTTGCTAGCCTGAGAAGTGGAGTGGCATAGCGGTTAACACCATTTACTTGAATTCTCTTTGTACCCTGTTCAAGAAGATCCATGGCTTGTTGGTCTTGCCTTGATCTAATGACAGTTTTCTCACTGCGTCTAGGTAGAGAGTCGAGTTTCCAGAGTTTTTCCACATTGTAGCGCAGTTCATCTGCAGGAGAACTGAAGGATGTAAACAGACACTCGACAGGCTGTGAGAATTCCTGAGACTGGAAGTCTCTGATGGGGCCTTGGAGTGTCCATCCCAGGTGGGTTTTGACTGCTGCAGGTGATCCAGAAGGACCCAGTCTGACCGGAGCAATGGGAGTGATTAGGTGGATGTGATCTGAGCCTATGAGCAGTAGTGGTGATGCCCTTTTGATGGATGGTAATGGGATGCCTTGTAGATGCTTGTATTTCCTTTGAAGAGATTTTACAGGATAAGTGTGGTCTGAAAGCGCTAACTGGCTTGCAGTAAAGGCATGATTGATTGTGAAAGTCTTCTCAGGATGTGTGACAGGAGAGATCTGAAAACTGACGGATGAGCCATGAAGAGTTTCAACATCTTGACGGACAGTTCTGAGTGACAGTTTTTCTGCTCTACCATCCAAACAGAGCTTATGAGCAGCGGAATGCAGAAGAATGGTACGTTGAGAACCATCATCAAGTACTGCATAAGTTTCTATGGTTTTCTTTGTCACTATGGAGAAGTACCTTTACTACTTTAAGGAGTACAGTATTGCAGTCACTGGGTCGGTCAAGATATAGCGCCCTCACAGCAAGACCAGTATGATTGTTAGATCTTTGATTTACCTCACATAGTATTTGCAGATGTCTTCCTTTACAGGTAGCACAGGATTTCTTCAGGTCACACTTTGCAGCTTGATGGGTCCGAGCGTAGCGCCAGCAACGTTTGTTGTCCTTCATCCAGTTTAACTTCTGATCCTTTGTCATATCTGTAAATTCAGGACATTTGCTGATATGATGATCAGGTGATCTGCAGTATGCACAGGTTGCTCTGGACTTTGGAAAGGGTTCGGAAGATAGCATAGGTTCAGCTGGGTTTGTTTGCTCCATGTAGGATTGTCGTCGAAGCAGGTATGAATTTGCGTGGGGGTCTTTGCTGAGTAATAGATGATGTGGGAATTTCTCTCCTCGCCTGACACCGACTTTCAGTTTGCAACCAAGATGAGAATATAAGCAGATCATATTTCAAAGCACCTTGGCTCCTGTAAACATGCCTTTTAAAGCTTGACTTGAGTGTTCCGCAGGAAGCTTCTCCAAGAGACGATCCACGTGAGATCCACAAAGGAGTTCTGCATGTCCTGCATCTTCCATTGTACCAAGCAGACCAACAAGTGCTTGTACACGGAGGGCGAAGTTATCAAGAGCATGACCATCACCTGCTCTGATAAAGGGAAGATCCATTATATTCCTAAGCTCCTTCAAAGCCAATTGCCGAGGTTGCCCATAACGTTCATCAAGAGCATTGATAGCTTGGGTGTACGGGTCAGAAGCATAGGAGAAGGCGAGAGCTAATCGCTTGGCTTGATCTACTTTCAGATGGTCAAGGAGAACATGATATTTAAATTGCTCAGTCTCGTTAGGGTCAAGCAGATTACTAAGTGCCATTCGCAACATTCTGTACTGCATTTCATCTTCTCTGGTGAAATCTGGGAAAGAAGGACCATCAAGCTTGTAGACATGGGTTCTGCCAGTAGGTGGTGCTGAAGACTTCAGTTCATGGTGGCCATGAGATGTAGACTGAGGCTGGGAGGTAAGTGAAACAAGAGGCTGACCAAGGTTTACAACCCGGGAATTCAAAGGCTGAACTATCTGAGCTGCTACTCTCTAGTGGTGCTGCAGGAAAACTTGAAGGTAAAAGGTTTTGTGAAGAAAGGATAGGCCTAGGCAGACCAGCTGAAGGAATTGCAGCATCAAGGATTGACAAATTAGGTAAATAGGGCATGGCAGAAGAAACAGCAACAGGATGACGGCTTACTTCTGGTGGACAAGATGACTGACATGGTGGTTTAACCCTTGGAGAGGAAAGACCTTGCTGGTTTGCTGGAGAAGTTACTGGTGGGTTATACACAGATTTTCTGCCACCTGTAGATGAACCAGACCTGGATGAATGAGGAGTAGATGATCTATTCATGCAACGTTGAATATCTCTCATTGTCACTAAAATTTCCTTCATGATTTCAGTCTGATCAGTAGGCACAGGTTCATCAAAGTCAGTTAAAGCATCAGTGTCAGGTTCCTGTCTCCGTTGGTCATCCTGGTCATCCTGCAACCCATGTGTGTCTGTTGTATGCAACATGCAGTCTGTTTGACATGCAGCACCTTTAACTCTTGGATATTCCACTTCATAATCTTGTAGATAGGTAGGTGGTCGGCTTTCTACGACCTGGCGTCGAAGAGTCCCATGTAATGGCTGTGAATCCATGACAATAGTCTTCTCCGCCTCGAAGGACCATGTAAAAGAGGAAGGGGTTCAGAAGGTAATTTACTATTGTCATGTGATGCATCGGTCAGAATGCATGGAAGGAAGCCAGGAAACTTGGATATCCTCTGAACAATGTTTATTTTCTCCGATTTAGATTTGTAAACAAAGGAAACAAAAGACACACATGAGTTCTTGAATCAGAAAGAAAGCAAACAAGATTATAACCTTAACTCACATGTCCAATTCAAAGAAATAAGACAGACATCTAAACTAAGGTTCATAAACGTGGATATAGAACAAAACTAAAGAGTAAATCAAACTTCTTACCAGAACTGCCGCCCCATGTGGAAGTGAAAGAGTGAGTGAAAGGGAGTGCAGTCCTTAAATAGGGTGAACCAGGTGAACTCAATCAACTCAATTAGGAAGGAGATGTGAAGCCAATCAGTGAAAAGAACAAGAACTAAAGGAAGTGAGGTAAAGGAAGTGAATAAAATAAAGATAAATTAAGGATCTTTACAACAATTACCCTGTTCTGTACATTTCTTTCCACAAACATCACAGCCAAATGGTTTCTCTCCTGTGTGGACTCCCATGTGTCTCTTAAGAGTTCCATGTTGTGTAAATCCTGTCCCACAAAGATCACAGCTAAATGGTTTTTTCTCCTGTGTGGACTCTGTGTGTCTCAATATTTCCCTTTTCTGTACATTTTTTCCCACAATCATCACAGCCAAATGTTTTCTCTCCTGTGTGGATTCGCATGTGTTTATTAAGATGCGGCTGCTGGTTAAATCTTTTCCCACAAACATCACAGCCAAATGGTTTCTCTCCTGTGTGCACTATCATGTGTCTCTTAAGATTGCCGTGGAGTGTAAATCTCTTACCACAAACAACACAGCCAAATGGTTTCTCTCCTGTGTGGCCTCTCATCTGTGAATCTACATTTCGCTTCACTCTGAAACTTTTCTGACAACTAGAGGACCCTTTACCTAAATCACACATGTGTTTCTGAAGAGACCCCGTGCTGTGATATTGTTTACCACATTTAAAGCAGCTAATAGACTTTTTCCCAGCATTACGTCCTGCATCACTTACAGGGGCTTCCTTATATTTCCGAGCATTTATACCTGACTCAGGTGCTCTGGTCTCTTTCAAACCTTTGTCACTGTCTTCACTTTCAGCTTCAGAATCTGACAAAGGTTCTTGCCAGTTATTATCACTGACTTCAGTGTCTGAAGCTTTTTCATCAATATTTGGTTGTAAATTACTTTCTGGATCAAGGTTCCCAACAGGTTCTGATCCTCTATCAGTTTCTGTTTTTATCTGCGTAGCTGAGCTGCTGGCTGAAGGCTCTGCCTCTCTGTTGTCCTCCGCTTGGCTTCGATGAAGCTGTGGAGACTGAGGTTTCTCTTCCTCATCTTCACTCTTCACAGGAACAGCAGTGAATGGGAACCTGGTGATCTCAGCCTCCTCCAGCCCATTAAGCTGCTCTCCCTCCTGACTGATCCAGAGTTCCTCCTGTTCTTCTTTTATGTGTAGGGGCTCTGGGTCCTCCTGGTCCAGACTGGGGCTCCACTCAGTGGGAACCTCTGCTTTAATCACCAACAACTGCTGGACATCTGCAGGAAACAATTGAAACACACACCAAGAGCAAGAACTAATCTATAATGTGAAAGATGGAGTTCCCTTAACAAATATCAGGATACAGGTGAAGAACGTGTAACCACAGTGATGGTGCACACCATGAATGGCAAGTGGTAAGGTAGTCTTCAAAAGTCTTTTACTGCAATTTGCTTCAAACTTTGAATCTTTTTTCCTCAACAAGTCTTCCAAATTAAATGACCAACTGCAGTTTAACGAGTTTAACTGACCCTCCAGAACCGACACAAGCTCTGTCTGATCTGATGATGACATCAACTTTGGGCCTGGAGGAAAACAAACACTCACCAATCTTCTTTTTAGGAATCCCCACTCCAATTTTGAGTCTCTTCTTTACAATCCTTCCTTGCAACTCAGAGATGCATGCATAGATTTTTCCAGATTTTACGCCGTATAACCTTTGTCTTCTGCTGTTTTTCTTGTACAGCCTTCTGAAACTGTAATTACATAAATTACAACCATTCAATATCAGTTAGTCAACAGATGACAGCAAATGTTAATAGTTACTTTCATACACAACATTGATTGTAAAAGGGAATATTTTATGTCTAATACGTACATCTCTTTGCCTTCTGCGGTTTTCACAGGTGGTCGGTTCCAGAGGAAGTTATAGTCCAAAGCAGCGAGCAGAACTCTTGCCTCATAAACTGGGGGACTGAAACTGAATCGCTTGCTGGCATACATCAATAAATGATTCTGGAATGCCTCTAGGTCTGCAGTTGATCTGACTGAACAGCACAGGTATTTATGCACATTCAGCCTAAGCTTACTGAGAACAATGTCCACTAAAGCTTTGTAGCACCTGGAGTCTCTCTGGATCGAAGCCTTTCCATGTGTTTCTTCCAGGTGACATCTTCCCATAGTCCAGGTGTTAGTGTCACAGACATGGTACATGATACAAACCCAAGGTGCCTGAGAAAAACAGAACAGCACTATTAAAGATCCAGATAGATAGATAGGGTTACAAAAAAATGCTTGGTTGTATCAGCTTTCTTACAACACCACCAAAAATGGTCTACAATGTCTTTTCAGCCAGAAAGCCAAGTCTTTAGCAGCAAAACAAAACATGGATTTTCAACCAATTCCATGGAGGGGTGAGAGTATGAAGATTTTCATCCCACCCAAAGATTACACCAGATGATTTCAATGATTAACAATGATGGAAGTTTCTCGGTCATTCAGGTCATATTTATCCAAGGAATATTAAAATCAAGGTAGATTTGGTTGAACATACTAGAAGACGTTTAGTCCCTCATCCCAATTGACTTCTTCAGTTCTGACTGACTGGTAGTGAAACTCAGCTATTTAAACTCTGTGGAGTCGTTTGATCGATACCGCTGGTTCGTTAGCGCTCCTGGCTGTTGTAATGACAGTCATTAGAGCCACCTGAAGCCAAGTCATGCTGTGGTTGCTGCATGCTTAAAGCGATACGAATCCAGATGCTAGAATGGAGGATGTGATTGTCTGTAAACATACTTAGCGTACTGACAGACTTACGTGGGGGAGTAGTAGTGTAATTATCTGTAACCAAAAAATATGGATGATACCCAACAAAGTAAACATCACCGCCCCGACAGGGAGATAATGAGCATTTTGACTTTTGCAGCGATTTATGAGCGACTCCAGTAAGTTTTTGGACACAAAAATGCTGTCTATTTTAGGAAAGATTTTTATAATGGTGACAAGTTTTTGGGTTTTTAACTTTCCTAACCTCAAACTTTTCCTTCAACAGAAGAGGGGATGGATGGTTTGACAGAGGTGTCAAGGAAGCCAATTACACCCAGGTTGAGAAGCAATCGCTAAACAGGGGAGGGGGGTCTGCAACACCACTTGTCCCCCACTTACAATGCAGTCCTTTCATCACTTCCCAGGAAATTAAAACATTCACTTTTGGCCTCACTTAAAAGTTGCTACTAATGGCTGTTCAGACTTGGCCTCACTTTTGTAACAACTGTCGTTCCAAAAGCCAGAAAAACTAATGAACCAGCAGTCTCTATCAGCTTGGCAAACGTCTCCACAGAGGTTAAATAGCTGAGTTTCCCTACCAGTCAGTCAGAACAAAAAAAGTCTCTTGTATTAGGAATGAAACATCTTCTAGTATGTTCAACAAAGTCCAGTTGACCTTAATTTTAACCTTCCTTGGATGACTTCAGCCAGAGAGGAGAAGCTAAGCAGTGATATCAACTTTTATGTTTGATTTTAATGAAAATGTGCGTACTCTTAGCCAGCCATGGCACATAGATAAATACCCCTGATGTAAGATATAGTTACTTTACGGTGAACACATACTGTAGACACTTGCATGAGCAGCTTATTCAACTTACGTACAGCAGCTATTTTTTTGATCAGGTTCTTGGCACCATGCCACATGTCCAGACTGTGATGAATTCCAAGGACTTGGGATCTGCCTTCGTCTGGGTCTGTGAAGTGGGGAAGCATTTATTATTACTACAATACTTCAATCATCTCCTGTTTGTAATTAGTTGTACTTAGCAACATTAGCGGTTTTGAAACCCTAGCAGCTATTCTGATCTGCTGTCTTCATAGTAGTCTCAAAGAGTTGAGCATTAGAAGCATTACATTACATTTAGCTGACATTTTTATCCAAAGATGAGGGATATAACAAGGAAAAGAACTTTGTATCTTAGAATGTTCAGGGAACAAGTCGGGCTACCAAGATGTGTGCAAGATACATCTTCTGGATGAAGTTGGACGCATCAGTGATGTATCCAGGAGTCCTCGGATGTTTCAGGTCTTTCAGCATCAGAAACCCTCATCCTGGCGACTCAGCCAGGATTGAGCAGGCCCCAACTTACGTCCCAGCTTCAACTGTCCACAGATCAGCGCTTTTTATCCAAAGCCGCCTTGTGGCTCTCTCAGGGGCATTGCTGGCAGACTGGCCCCCTTCTTTGCAACTTCTGTGATACCCAGTCAGTTTAGGAATTTGCAGAGTGAGCGTCCTGCAAAGCCTCTACATCCTA
>JALXJV020000405.1:0-10708 GCA_024633595.2 Lepomis macrochirus
GGTCCCTGAGTGAGGTGCAGAAGGACCTCACCGCACAAGGAGAGAGCCCTGACTCGGACGAGTCAGAGAAAAAAACAGATCTCAACATAGGGGCAGAATAATCCCCTGGTCTGTTTTACTGGTCTCAGGGTAGTCTACCCCTGTGACTGAAGAAAGAAGAGCAGCAGAAGAAGAGGATCTCCACATCAAGAAAGACGACGACCAAGCTTTGTAGTATTTAGAAGGTTTTAAAAACCTCCTAGTTTAGAGGTTCTAGAACTAACACAAGGGAATAGGACTGGAATAATGGGGATGTGGGGTAATCCAAAGTTGTTCGGGGGTTTAACAGTGGGAATTATCTTGTTTGTTACTGTGATTTGGGTATTGCATGGTGAATTTCCATTCAACTGGGAGTCATCCACTCATCTAGGTAAGAGGTCCACACCTCAAACTACAAAACCTGACGGCTGTCTTCAACAACAAGGGGGGATAGAACTAGATTATGTTAAAGGGTCCAACACCTCATTCACGTTTGATTTGTGTTCAGTGATATCCTGCCAAGGGCCTAACACCTCCTGGCAGGACTATGAGGTGTATGTGTGCTTCACTCCAGCAGTCCACCTTGAGTGTACTAGAGGGGGAATTTAAGGGGCCTTATGCAGTGATTGGGGAGGCGTCAGGGGATATACTGGACGTATATGGAGCCCCTATGTATATAAGGAACCTTATTATTCTATGTGGCGGAAGTTTAAGTTTCAGCGCGATTTTAGTCTTACCCAAAATCCCCTCACACTCTCTATAGGAGGATGGAGTATGAGTCCCGCATCAAAGACACCTTATGACCCCGAGTATATTTGGTTTTGGGAGTAGTAGTGGCTGGAACAGATCCCAAAGGCATTGTTAAAATCAACTTAAAGGATCCGATCCTCAGAGCGGTCAACGGAAAGTAGCCTTCTTACACACGATGTCAGCCTCCTTCCCCATACTAGATCCTGCTGAGCCCAACCCAGTAGTGGTCAGTATGGATTATACTCAATTGAAGCCTTTGGACGTGATAGAGATCCACAGGTTATAGGGATAGCAATTTGTGGCTAGATTGGATTGTTAATAGTGTTAAAGACCAGCACCTAGGTGAATGTGTGGCTTGTGCAGCTGCTAGACCACAGCTGTACACTGAACCTGCTCCCTTGTATCCTGAAGATCAATGGGGTTATTCTTGTATGTTAGCTTTAACTAAGTTGGCTTCCCCACCAAATTGTACTACTTTAGCCAGCATTTTTCCACCTATTAATAATGACACAGTTACAGGGCCGTTTCACCACACAAAGGAGCTGGCAACTTTACCTGTTTTAACTTTACCACCTCGACCCCAGTTCAGAATTATGGTAAGATTCCCCTTGATTGGTGTAATACCACTAAAATGGCTGTTAATGTGATTGGCCCATGGGCAAGAGCGGGAGTGTACTATTACTGTGGCCACAATAGACTCTTTGTCCATATCCCAAATAATACCATAGGCTTATGTGCCATGGTGAGATTGGCAGCTCCGTTACTGATGGTCGGTGACAAATTGGTTAAATCTGGTGCAACACGTTCAGGTAATTTGACCCAACGTAGGAGAAGGCATGTGCTCGTTAGACGGGCTACTTCAAATTCTTTTGATCTCAGTCTAAATTCTCCCACCTACATAGATGCTATAGGAGTGCCTCGTGGAGTCCCTAATGAGTACAAATTAGCTGACCAAATATCAGCTGGATTTGAGAATATTCCTATACTCTCGGCTCTGTTTCCTATTACCCCCAACAAGAACGTGGATCAAATTAATTATATTCATTATAATGTGCTTAGATTGTCCAACCTAACTAGAGATGCCATAGAAGGTCTCTCAGAACAACTAGGTCCCACATCTCTCATGGCAGTTCAAAATAGAATGGCTTTAGATATGTTGTTGGCAGAAAAAGGGTGTGTGTGTGTGATGTTTGGTGACATGTGTTGTACTTTTATACCTAATAACACGGCTCCTGATGGTTCAGTGACTAAGGCCCTTGAAGGGCTCAAAACCTTATCAAAAACAATGCATGAGCATTCAGGTGTGGGCAATTTCCTGGAGGAATGGATGATCTCAGTATTTGGACAATGGAAAGGGTTGATTACATCAGTTATGTTATCTCTTACTATTTTTTTAGCTATATTAGTCACTTGTGGTTGCTGTTGTATTCCTTGCATCCGCAGCTTGATCCAAAGAGTAATCACCACAGCCGTGGAAAAACGAGAACGTTCCTATGTACACATGATGCCCATGTTGGCAAATTCAGCTGAGAATGAGTACGTGGTGGATCAACTATGGGATGAGGAGTGATCTCTTAAAAGAGATCAAAAGGGGGAAATGTGGGATTAAATGTTACGCCCCTGAAAATGGGGAGGAATAATCACGAGTGTGAGAAGAGATGTTTCCTCAGCGAGAACTTTTACTCTAATGAGGAAAACACCGCGACGTCCCCAGGCATGTGGGCGGAGACAGAAGGTGTCAGTCTCCAGATTCTAGTTCAAGATCACCTCAGTAGCTTCGTCAATTCGTAAACACTTCTTAATCGCAGATTACACAATCAGGAACAAAATAAACAATACAAGATTAACCAATTTCTAGCGTTTAACCCTCTTTTAAATTAGATAACATTTTGATTACATTACCCAATTTTGGCTTCAGGCCATTCTTACGAACTTCTGCAGAATGTATTGCCGTTTTTACATCAGTGCACATTTTAACATCACAGACCACGAATTTACTATATTTAATTATCTTATGCTCAGGTTATTAATATTGTCTTTTTTTAACTCGTCACACTCTCTCCTCCAAAATAAATGTCGTCCCGACATGAACCCAAACATTTTCTGTCATATCAACAGTCTCTTATGAACTTGACTTGAGAGATCCTCTTCTGCAGTGGGTGCTTTAACAAAGGACGAGAGTCACAGTTCAAATATAGTCAACAGTCCATATTCACACAGTCCATAGCTGTTGATTTGCCACTGTATAAACAGTCTTTGAGCAGTCTTTCCACCTACACTTGATCAACAGTCCATCAGTGTAAATGATCTATATGAACAGTCTGTGAATCAGGCCATGAATTGTCTATGGTGACAGTCTGCAAGCAGTTTATAGTTCTTGGCAATGTGTTAAAGCTGTAGATTCATGTTTGTTGCAGTCCATACATACATGGTGGTTGAAAGTAGTATGGGTGCAGCGGTGGCATCCAGGGGACTAATCCTAGTCCAGGATTGAGAGGTAACAGCTGCGATGGTGGCTGAATACTGTAGCAGGAAGGAACGCCAAGCTGATCGTAGGTTATGCGTCGTGGTGGGCGTCTCTCTCTTGGTGGTAGCTGGAAGGTCGGTTCTCCAGGTTCGGCAGCAGCATTTGATGAAGGAGAGGCATTTGGTGAGTGATCATCAGGCAGATTCTCAGTAGGTAAGTTTGTTTCCTCACCAGGCAGATTTTCAACAGGTGTGTTGCACTCCTCCAGCTGCTCTCCAGCAAAATAATGTACTAGCGGTGTAGCAGGGACTGACACTCTCAGTCTTGCTGGGGACCTGTGTTCAGGCTCCATCTCTGGTCCAGCACATTTCTCGTTTGATCCCGCAGGTGATACAGGGGCCAGTGGCTTATCATGAAGGTCATATTCATCCCCACTATCTTCATCAGACTCTTGAGGTTCAAATACGTGCTGGAGCCTCGTTTTCTGTTTACCTTTGTTCTCTTTAGTTTTCTCTGGTTGTGTCTCCAACGGTAAGTGGTCACAGGACATAAGCAAGTTTCTGTGCAGGACTCTGGAACGTCCCTTACCCTTCTCTGGCCTCACTTCATAAATCGGCATCTCAGATCCCATTTGTCTCACTACTGTGTGAACTGTGTCCTCCCAATAATCACGGAGTTTCCCTGGCCCTCCTCTTGGTGTCAGGTTTTTGATGAGGACACGCTCACCAGGCTGTAGCACTGAACTCCTGATTTTTGTGTCATAGTACTTTTTACTCCTTTCAGCAGCCTTTCGAGGCATGCTCATTTGCAATGGCATACGCTTCTTCCATACCTTGTTTCCATTTCTCCACGTACTCGTTGGTTGCTGGAACTTGACTCTGCATACAAGCCAAAAAGCATATCAACTGGAAGCCTTGGCGATCTCCGAACAGAAGGTAGAATGGTGAATAACCTGTCACTTCACAGCGGGTACAGTTATAGGCATACACAAGTTTGTTCAGAGACTCCTTCCAGTTTGATTTCTGCGACTCAGTCAATGTCTTAAGCATTTGCAACAATGTCCTGTTCATTCAGCTCCACTTTTCCATTCCCCATAGGGTGATAGGGTGTCGTTCTGGACCGGCCATGTCACTGAGTTTCTTTAACTGAGAGAACAGCTGATTTTCAAATTCACCCCTTGATCATGGTGGATACGGGAGGGGAACCCAAACTTCAGGGCAAAGTCATTGAAGATGAGATTTGCAGCAGTTTTTCCTGACTTTGGCGTGGTGGCATATGCTTGCGCAAAGCGTGTGAAATGATCAACAATAACAAGGATGTACTTTCGTATCCGCCTTTGCATCTGTCAAGATGGAGAAAATCAATACATACCAGTTCAAAGGGCTGTGTTGTCACAATATTGATCAGAGGAGCTCTTGTTTCAGTGGCATGGCTTTTTCTGCTTGAGACAAGTACAGGCTTTAGTCACATAGTGCTCAATGTCGGAATGCATATACGGCCAAAAGAAGCGATCACGTACCAGGGAAACTGTGCGGTCAACACCTTGATGTCCCATTTTATTGTGTAGTTCTTCAAGCACTGTTTGTTTGTATTGCTCTGGTAAGACCAACTGTTTGCGAGAAGTTGTGGCCCGGTGTAAAATACCATCACTATCTATTGTCAATTTGTCCCATTCTCTAAACAGGCATCTTATCTTTGGGCTGAGTGCTTTTAGTTCCCTATGTGGCAGTTTGGAACCTGACAGTTTACAATCCAACACAGGACGGATGACTGGGTCGTACATTTGTGCCCTTTTTAACTGGTCCTTTGGTACGGGGCTGATGGATTCAGTGGCTGTATCATCTTCAACTGAGACTGACATAGATACAGCTGAAAGTGACCAGTTTACAGGAGACTCTTTCTGTACCTCCACTGCTTGGATCATGGCGGCAATGGTATCAGGTGGCAGCTCCTTACAACATTCACTCATCATTGTCTCTACATCCAGCGGCATCCTCGACAAGGCATCTGCATCACCGTTCGCTCTCCCTGGCCTGTACCTTATTGTAAAGTGAAAATCGGCCAGTTCTGCAACCCATCTGGAAGTGGTCGCATTCAGTTTTGCCGTAGACAGGATGTAGGTTAGGGGGTTGTTGTCACTATACACAGTAAAGGTTGGCGATAATACAAATAGTCGCTGAAACTTGTCAGTGATTGCCCATTTCAGTGCTAGAAATTCTAGCTTGCCTGCATGGTAGTGATAGTTCTTCTCTGCGGTTGTTAAGGTGCGAGAGCCATAAGCAATGACTCTAAGCTTGCCATCTTGCTTTTGGTACAATACTGCCCCCAAGCCTTGCTGTGATGCATCAGTGTGTACAACGAATGGTTGACTAAAATCAGGGAAACCTAACACTGGTGGGTGAAGCAAACAGTCAATCAGCTGTTCCAGGGCCTGTTGGTGCTCATCAGTCCATGTGATTATCTTATTTGAGGGCACAACATGACTTATTTTCTTGATCTTTGTTTTCTTTTGGTTGCCACATGCTTCGGTTGGATCTGCTTTAAGGAGGTCATACAGACAGCTGGCTTTTCTGGAAAAGTCTTTGATGTATTGTCTGTAATAGGTGAGTAGACCAAGCATTTTCCTGAGCTGGCCCACAGTTTTTGGTCTGATGTCTTTCAATGCTCTAACTGCTTCAAAATCAGCTGGATCTACTCTGCTGCCCTCTGCTGAGACTATCCTACCCAAATAACGGACTTCAGGTTTAAAGAGGTCACACTTACTTGGCTTGAGTTTGATGCCATGCTCTCTGAGGCGTTGCAACACTTCTCTTACATCGTTCACATGACTGTCAAAGGTTTTGCTGAAAAGCAGAGTGTCGTCCAGATAAGGAATGCAGATGTTATCCCGGAGTCCTTCCAAACACTCCTCCATACAACGTTGAAAAGCTGCAGGGCGTTCATGAGGTCGAATGGCATGCGTATCCACTCATAAAGTCCCCACGGGGTAACAAAAGCTGTTAGTGGTCTGCTTTCTTCAGAGATAAATCCCTGGTGGTAAGCTTTTCCCTGATCTAGAAGAGAGAACCAGGAATTACCACCCAAACTGTCCATGATGTCTTGGACCCTAGGTATAGGCTGGCGGTCGGGATGGGTCTTCCTGTTCAGATCCCTATAGTCTATACACAACCGGAGGGTACCGTCCTTTTCCTGACGCACCACGACAGGTGAAGAGTATGAAGAGTTAGATTTTCTGACCCAGCCCTGTGCTATTAGATCATGAAGGTAGCCCTTCATCTCCTGGTACAGGGGCCTAGGCACTGCTGAGTAGGTGTGTTTGACTGGTTCAGTGTCTTTGAGAGAAATTCTCATTTGTAATCTTTCAATGCGGCCAATATCACTGTCTGATCTTGAGAAGGAATGACACTCTTCTCTAAGCATCTGTTGAACTACCTGTCTCTGACTCTCAGTTAGGTGACTTACATCTACCGGTGGATCCCACTGCTCAGTAGTCTCACATGGGGTTTGGACGCTGGTGTGGTTTACTGAGGCTCGAGTGTCAGTCTTTCCAGAAATCTGGGCAGGCAACACAGTTGTTATTGTTTGTATTGTGCCAATCTCTGTGCTCGGCAAAACAATGTCATGATCAGTTGGGTTAGAAACAGCTACAATGATGACTGGGAAAACACCTTTCCTTACTTTAACTAATGTGTCATAAAACTCAAGATCATCTGGCCAGCGGGGTTTAAGTCTGGCTGAAACAACATAGTCATGTCCTCTTTAAAAGGCTGGGCAGCTACAGCGGCACTCAATCTGGATGCTACAGTGTTTTGGGACTGCAACCTTCTCTTTCTTAGTCCTAACTGCATACTCGTCTATCTGCTCTGCGCTAACTGCCTGAATAAAAGCCCTTACCTTGCTTCTTTTGAGACTTGGGAAAGCTTTCCTCACTGTACTGTACTGTTTAGCCTTCTCTGTCTTTACTAGGATATGTTCAATAACATTAAAACCTATGATAGGATGAGACAGATGACAGCCTTTCATGACCAGCACTGGAATGATCAGTTCTTTCGTTTGGTCAGTTTCAGAGGCTAGTCGGAAAGTTGTCTCAATCCATCCGAGGTAAGGCATTTCAGTTCCATTTGCTGCAGTCAATGTTAATTCTGGTAAGTACTGCTCCTTCCATCTTTCATCAACTATTGACACTTGAGAGCCTGTGTCCCATAAAGCTTGGAGTTGGTGACCATTCAGGTAGCATTCGACCAGACACTGCCTGCCAACTAGCGATGTGACTCTGCGAGGGTGTGCGACTTGAAGTAGGGGTGGCAAGCATTGGGTGTTTTTCTCTCTGCAGTTTCGCTGTCCACTATCACAGTTATTCATCATGCGTGTGCATTCCCTCTTGTGTTCATTCCAATGTTGTTTTTGGCATGCTCTGGAACAATACAGTGTCTCTTTACAGGATGAGCATTGTTTCAGTTTCTCCAGTGAACCTCCATTGCCACAACTTGCACATTTTGGGACCTTTCGCTGGCTATGGTTAACACTCGTCCGCAGGGGTAACCACTTCCCGTTTAAAGGGGCCTCTCGATGGTCTCATTGCTCTGATTTTGCACCCCGCTTGAAAATGTTCTCCACTGCCACATCGGTAGCAATGCATGCAACGTTCATCTGCTCCAGTCTGTTGGCAAGCAAAGCACCTCCTTGGAGTGTATGCAGAGCGGTTAGGGCGCAGGTGAGGTGCACACTGGGGCTGTGTTGGTGCAGGTGCGGGTCCTTGGGGTTGGCTATAGTTGATGACACTGCTGCTGTGATACAGGTGGCTGGGGGTCCCTACATGAAGTCCTGACTAATGGTTGGGCATAGGACTGTGGCTGAAACATAGGCTGCTGTAGTGTCTCTCTAATCTGAGCTATCTCTGCACTAAGGCCTTTTAGAGAAGCAACACCTGTCTTAAGTTCTGCTAACTCTGTCAACAGTTCAGGGGGTACCTTCACTTTGGCTTCCTGCACATGGCACTTTGTGGGTGGCTTTTCCTCTGACTGGACTACACTAACACCTGTAACTGGCTGTGGGGCACTAAACCTCTTTTTGTTCCTTCTTTCTGTCTCATTAGCACAGGCAATGTTTAACTTCTCAAGCAAAAGCTCATCTGTGGTCTCAGTATCTAGCAAGAGGGGCTGCATGTCTATCCTGATACTGTCGTTCTGAAGACCGGTAAGTATTGTATGTAAACACATGCGCTGGACTAGGGCGGGGTCATACTTAAGCCCAGATTCTGACTCTTGGGATGCAAACAGTACCTTTTGCCTTAGATCTAAGACTCTCATTAGAAAGCTTTGAGGGGTTTCTTTGCTGTGCTGGGCTTCTGAAGCTAACTGCTTATAAAGCTCTGTGGCACTCTTTTCTTGGAAGTGGGAGCGCAGAATGCGTCTGAGCGTGGGGAGTGTCAGGTGGGGTTTTCTCTCCAAGTAGCTGCGTAACTGTGAACCTGGAGAGATAGCCCTGATTACAGCGTCTGTAATTTCAATGTCAGGATAACCCCTGCTTAGTCCGTTCTCAATCTGATGGGCAAGGCTGGAAAATGTCAGTTTATCTCTCTGGCCTGGTTCGCCAATTTGACCAGAAATCTTGAAGTCTTTGCGCCAGTATGAGCTTGCCTGCATCTGAGCACTAGGTGAGGGTGGCTTGCTCACTCGTGGGCTGATAGTGCTGTGGGGCTGGTGCACAAAATCCCTGATAGTGGCGTTAACTGTGGTAACCTGATCAATTCCCAATTCCTGTCTTTGATTTGCTCCTCCCAGCTCCTCTGTTTCTCTACTGGGTTCAGTTTGTGCTGTTTCGTTGTCCATGCCACTGATCATACATGCGATTTTGTCCTTCAGTAGCAACAACTCCGACATTCCTTCGTCTTCTAGATCTGCTACTTCCTCTCTCTCAAGGTACTTCATAATATGAGTCACCAGTGATATGCGGGATTTTCCTTTAACATCTGCCCTTTGACTGGCCTGATATGTTGAGAAAATCACAAACTTCCAATAAATTGTCTTTAGTCAGGGTGTGCAGCTCTCCCACTACCTCTTCCTGTAGCTCTTCCAGGGTTGCCATCATGTTGACAGGATAGGGGGAACCTTGACTGTGCACGAGTTGACTCTGAAGCGGATGATCTTTAATGTACCTGATGATCTCTGCCTGGCCTCAGGTGACGTGTACTCAACCAGCAGCTTCCAGCTCTCCTCGAACAGCAAAAAATTCCTCACCGCAGCCTGCCTGGGTTTGGTGTGGGGATTTAGCCGGCTCAGAATTCAGCAACCAGGTTGTGGCCACCGGACATCTGGACAGCAATCCCAGCGGTGCCTCCAAAATGTTACGCCCCTGAAAATGGGGAGGAATAATCACGAGTGTGAGAAGAGATGTTTCCTCAGCGAGAACTTTTACTCTAATGAATCTTTTACAAAAATAAACAGTACAGACAATTTATACAATATATACAGAAAAGGCATAGGTATAGAGAATGCACATACTTTCACTGACAGTATTTACCTGAGACGCACTGGTAACCTATAGTAACAACAAAACTAAATCTGAGGAACTGAGATTAACATATTACCACAAAATGTAAATTAATAGACAGTAATTAAGCATACAGTAAGTAAGTTGCCATTAAATAGCAAGTAAATAGCTTATTGTATAAACAGGCAACTGTTTCTTCACATTAGCAAACTACTTTATACTTCTGTTAACATGCTTTATAATGTTACCACAAAATACCTCTGTAAACTTTTACACAACTCAAAGTGCATGAAACATCTCAACAATAATGCAAAATATATCAAAATGAGCGTCCATGTGTATTCACAGTTGACACAAAATGGCGACACACGCTATACGGCTACGGGTCGGCCAGTGCTCTTTAGCAGGGAGCTAGCTAACACACACACACTTTAATACACTCGGCAAAACATAGTTCTAACTTACTAAAAATGTCACACAAACGCACTCGAAATCTCTTTGACATGTTAGTGGGTTATTACAATCACGCTAACTCTGTTCAACACCGACAACATACCTGAAAATGGGGAGGAATAATCACGAGTGTGAGAAGAGATGTTTCCTCAGCGAGAACTTTTACTCTAATGAGGAAAACACCGCGACGTCCCCAGGCATGTGGGCGGAGACAGAAGGTGTCAGTCTCCAGATTCTAGTTCAAGATCACCTCGTAGCTCGTCAATTCGTAACACTTCTTAATCGCAGATTACACAATAAGGAACAAAATAAACAATGCAAGATTAACCAATTTCTAGCGTTTAACCCTCTTTTAAATCAGATAACATTTTGACTACATTACCCAATTTTGGCTTCAGGCCATTCTTATGAACTTCTGCAGAATGTATTGCCGTTTTTACATCAGTGCACATTTTAACATCACAGACCACTGAATTTACTATATTTAATTATCTTATGCTCAGGTTATTAATATCGTCTTTTTAACTC
>JALXJV020000406.1:0-10703 GCA_024633595.2 Lepomis macrochirus
GAGGTTACCTGTAACCGATTCTATGTATAGGCTTAGCCTCTAAGGCTATCGCTATTGGGTATACCCCTTCCGCGGCGCCTGCACTGAGAAGTTTCAGTCGCCCACCCACAGCGTGGGCCTCTCCGATCCGCACCTTGTATATATACAACGGTGAGACCTAGCCTTCGGCTCCCAAATGCCTTTTCTTCAGCACTGAGAACCAAGGTCCAGTGAGGCCTTCAACTTAGAGGGCTCGCCTATACTCATAGAATCCGGGTTACAGTCCGTAACCTCCGTTCTATTTCAGTATAGGCTTCAGCCCTCTAAGGCTATCGCTATTGGGTTAGAGGCTGAGCAGGATGAGTCAACGCCTCACTGGCCCATACGGTACCACCAAGCATAACCCACCTGCCCAGAGCCATAACAAACCACCCAGTCACCCGCCCGACAGCGGCATTGGTGTCGGCGTGCGCCACGAGCACCGATGGCGCGACGCGCGAGGCCGAGTGCCGACCCCTGCGTAACGGGAACCGGCGGGGGACCCGCAGTCGTCGGGACGCAGGCGAGGTCGCTGATAGCAACCATGTCAGCTGCGCCCAAGGCGGGTCAGCGTAAGCAGCGGCCGCCCTCCCACACCGTCCGGTGGGAGAGGTGCGCCGCGACACCTACAAGGAGAATCACTCATCCAAAACGCTCAGTACTGAGTGAGTCAGAGAGAGACGGAGACATCCCGCAGATAATAACGGACGAAAGAGCACGGAGACGACCAAGAGGCGCCCGTGCAGATCTCGTCCACCGCCAGCCCACCGTGCAGCGCCACTGAGGAGGAAGCGCTCCTGCGTGGAGTGCGCCCTGATGCCCTCGGGAGACTTCCGGTAGACATGTAAGCCTGGGAAATGGCATCACACAGCCAGTGAGACAAGCGCTGCGCCGACAGGGAAGCCCTTTGGACTGCTCCCTGTAGTGCACAAACAGCTGCTGCGAGCGGCGCCAGGCAGCACGTCGGCGCCATACGTAGCAGGACAGCGCTCGCACTGGGCAAAGGAGGTGGGGCGTTGCGTCCTCCGTCGACCCATGGGGGAGGAAAAAAACCGAGAGGGTGATCACCAGCGACCTAAAAGAGCTCTTGATGCTTTTAGGCATGAACGCCGGGTTAGAGCGCAGGGTAGCCGAGCTGCCGTCGCCCTGAATCCTGAGGCACGACGGAGCCACAGAGAGGGCAGCCAGATCGCTGACCCTCTTGGCCGAGGTCAGAGCGAGGAGCAGGGCGACCTTAGCGAAAGGAACCTCAGGTCCGCCCGTCTCCAAGGGGCTCAAAGGGGCTTGAGTTAGCAGCGTAAAACCAGCGGCAAGTCCCACTGTGGAACAGCAGGCCGTGTCACAGGTCGGCGCCTCCGCACACCCCTAAGAAAGCGTTTCACCAGGGGGTGGGAAAAAACAGTCCTGTCCCCGAAGCCCTCGTGGCAGGAGGAAATGGCGGCAGCGTAGGTTTTAACCGTAGTGAATGCCAGTCCCCTGTCCACGCAGCAGCTGCAGGAGCGAAAGCACCGCTGGCAGCGGACAGGAGACCGGTTCAGTCCCCTGATCCAGACACCAGCGCTGAAAAGCCGACCACTTAAAGGAGTAGGAAGACCGAGTGGAGGCGGCCCGCGACTCCTGGATGGTGCGAACCACCTCACGGGAGAGACCTAAGCCCTCCAGGCGACGCCTCTCAGCAGCCAGACCCAGAGAGGCTGGCCGAGGAGCGGGTGACTCCTGATCACACCCCCCGCCTGAGAGAGAGCGTCCCCCCTCCAGGGAAGTTTCCACGGCTGTCCCGCCAGCAATCGCTGAAGGCAGGGAAACCAGGACGCGCTGGTGCGCTCTGGAGCCACCAGGACCACCGCCGAGGAGGAAAACTGCAGGCGGTCCAGAAGGCGCGGGATAAGCCTCACCGGTGGGAAGGCATACAGCAGCCCGGGGGGCCAAAGGGGATGACCAAAGGCGTCCACTCCCAGAGGGGGAACGTCCCGCGGGCTCAGTGAAAACCAGAGGGCGCACTGAGCATTCTCCCTGTTGGCGAACAGGTCCACTTCCGCCTTGCCGAACCGAAGCCAGATCTGGGCCACCAGATCGGGATGGAGACGCCACTCGTCCGGGCGAGGGCCTCCCCTCGACATAATGTCCGCTCCTATGTTCAGCACGCCAGGGATGTACTCCGCTCTGATCGAGAGCAGGTGAGTGTGCGCCCACAGGAGCAGCCGCCTGGCCAAACCCAGTAGCTGCGCTGAGCGCACCCGCCCTGGCGGTTTATGTAGGCCGCCCAGCGGCCTGTTGTCGGTCGCGGACCAACACATGTTGGTCCCGCAGCAGAGGAGAAAAATGACGGGTCACCTTCCACACCGTGAGAAGCTCCAGCGCGTTTATGTGGAGAAGTCTGCGGCCCTGCCACAGACCGCCCACCACCTGAGAGAGGCATGTCCCGCCCCAGCCCGTCAGGGAGGCGTCTGTGAAGACCGAGATGTGGGACGTGACCCTGCCCAGGGGGACCCCGACCGAGAGAGAGAGGGGGTCCCGCCAGTAGGCCAGATCCGGGGCTACAGACCGGGGAATGGAGACGCGGCGCCATCTCTGCGTCACCGGGTCTACACGCAGGCGGATGAACCATCGCTGCAGCCTCCTCATGTGGAGAAGCCCCAGGGGGACCACCACGTGAGCCGCCGACATGAGGCCCAGGAGCCTCATGACCGACAGAGCCGCCACCGTCGCTCCCGGAACAACATGGCGGAGCAGCTCCATCAGAGCATCCACCCTCTCCTGAGAGAGCCGTGCTCAGATCGATCGATCGATTTGCGGTCCTCGACGAGGAGGTGTGGCAGCCCACTCACTCGCTGGATGAGGCGATGGGGATGCTGCTGCCAGAGGAGCAGGAGTCGGAGAGGGGGCTCTCTCCGGCGATGTTTCCATCCCGCTGTCCGCTGCCACCTCTCTTCCATCCATCGGCGGCCTCGTCAGAGAGCTCCCCGCCATCATACAGCGCCGGGCCGAGACAGCCCTCACAGCGGGGGTGGATATCCCCCGGCAGGATGAAGCCCGTCTCACACTGCTCACACAGCCGGACGGAAGTTGCGTTGCCTCGCCCCGATCCGGCCGGCAGGTAAGAAGACATCTTTTTTCTTGCTATATCGTTGTTCTTCTTGCTCTTTAGACTACAGCTCAGTGCTGAAGAAAAATGGGAGCCGAAGGCTAGGTCTCACCGTTGTATATATACAAGGTGCGGACGTAGGAGAGGCCCACGCTGTGGGTGGGCGTAGACTAAAATTCTCAGTGCCGCGCAGGCGCGCGGAAGGGGTATACCCAATAGCGATAGCCTTAGAGGGCGAAGCCTATACGAAATAGAACCACTTTGTCGCTGCAGTTCTTAAAAGCAAGTTTCCTGTTCATCATCACAACTAGGAGTTGCTGGCACAGGGATGAGGGTGGCAAACTGGCTCAGGGCTTGTGCAGATGTAGGGAATCCACAGTTTCTGCCGTTAAATCTAGGAGGAAGTACATAAAGTCCACATTTACTGACAATCTCAAAAACTCAGCTTACTTTCCTTTCATGCACATTTTAGCTTCATTGCCATTCCATCCATCTCCATTGTTTCTCACAGGATAAGGATGCAGAGACCCAAGATGACTTCATATTAAAAGTTATCTTTCTGTTTTAACATGACAATGCAATACTCACCTGTGAGGCACGTGATACATAGCCTCTGGTTTACCAGATGGGGACTGGGATTGGCGAACAGGACGAATAGTGTGAGTGTTCCACAGTTGCTTGTATTCGTCTAGTTTTTCTGCAGGACACCCAGGAAGCAATGTCGCACCAAACTTGTATGTTCTTGGCTGCCGTTGAAGAGGTGCCTTTTCCTCAAGTCACTGAACAGATCCATCCAAAACTGACTCCTAGTTAAAGTACACACATTTTATAATGTTGTACCTTGACCCTAAGAAAACACTCAACAATGGTTGAAGTTGCTTTTAAAGGTATACTGCAATTTTCAAATGGTTTAAGAAGCTGTGTTATGTGTGAGAAATTTTGTAGTGAGCACAAGTAATCTTCAGCTGATACTAAATATGTACAGCAGATAAAGCACCACGTAAAAGTGAGTATAGATCAGTATAATCACATACAGTAAATACAGTAATGTCAAGTAGATGGAGCATAAATTCATAATAACTCCAATAATGAAGAATTAACAATATGTGACAAAAACCTTTGATTCCGAAAGTAGGACCACCAGCTTTCAATGCGTTGGTTGGATGTTTAAGTTTCATACATGTGGCTTTTGGCTCCTGCGAATTCGTCTTTATGCAATGATTTTAAGGAACAGTGAAGTGCGGAGGTGCATTGGAAAAACTCCAAACTCAGAAATACATTGCATGTCATTTTGAGCAATTATCCTAGGGTCATTGTTGGACTTTCCACATATGAGCCACATGATTTTTCTGGAGAACCCATCAATGCAGCCACTTATCGCAATTCCATAGGGTTTTAGTTAGTCATACCCATCAACATGCCAGATTTCATTGGGTCCCACTGAGTGGTATGCTCTGCGGACAAGTCTTCGTCTAGAGCGATTTTCTACTCCAGACGGATCCAATTCTCCTATTAGGCGCATCACATCACCTCTTCTGACAATAAGAGAGTACTTCTGTTTCAGAGTCTGCCACATCGCTTGGTAACCCAGAAGGTGGCCTGATCCCTTCAGTTCGTCAGAAATAGCTGCCCGCATAGTAGCAATTGGAGTGTAGTTCGTCCTGCTGGTCAGGCCTACATCTTGTAGTCTTCTTTCTAAAGTGCTAAGACTCAGTGAAATATTGTGTTTGGTTGCAAGGAAGTCTTATTATTTCATAACTGTGGCCCTCTGTGAAATACTTAAATATAAGTTCATCCGCTGTTGTGGTTTCAGGATCTGAGGGGAAGGAATGAGACACTAAGATTAAAAAATGGACTGTATTCATAAACTTTGTTTTCATCTATATTTACTGAATAGTGAATAAGCAGTACAAAGTCAGTAATTTATATGGAATGACCAACTTTCAGACAAAACATACCTTCATCTTGCTGACTCCAAAAAAACTGAATACTTATGCCATATGAGCCACAATATGACAGAACGGGTTGAAGGTTCACTCCACAAAATGGACAAAACATAACCTGGTATAAAAACAAGGGAAAGCAGTCACTCTTCAGGGAACATTTTAATGCCATCTCCTTTATACAGTTGTACTAGTGCATACAAAGACCCAGTAGTTGCACCATCATTATACACCATAATACTTTGTTACCTTTCCATTTCAAAACTGATGTTGATACATGGCAGAGTTAAGCCTAATTTATAGGGCGTTTAACATATAAAAGTCGCTTTCAGTGAGGACGCTGACTGTAAAGAAAAACGCAAGGAGTCCGTTTTTTGCACCGTACTGTCGCTCAGAAATGTAAGTTATCTAAAATGGTTTAAGTCGTCTCCATGGTAACCACAGAATCCTTGCATGTTTTTATACAGTAGTTCCAAGTCCATTTCTGTCGTTTCAGAAAAGCCTAACCTGCACAGAAAGCTGTTTAATCACACAATTATCCCGCTGTATAACGTCTGTGTTTATAAATTATAACTCGTGTCCGGGGAGTTTACTCCTATTGGAACTGAAAACGCAGTGTTTCCCTCTTTTCAGGGTTCAACAAACTCGCAGTTGTCAGTAAACCCTCTTTCTGGAAAAACTGCAATAACGGTACACCTGCATCAATAGTTAGCTAGAGAAAAACGTTTCACTTACTTATCACACGGCAACATTTGTCTTCTTCTATAAAATAATCCGCAACGATCCTCCTCCCGCCGTGTCATTGTCAACATCTGGTATTGTCACTTCCACTGCAGGTCACTTCCGTTGTGGCTTTTTGTATTCGTGTTGTGGCATTTGTGTTCGTGTTGTGGCGTTTGTGTTCGTGTTGTGGCTTTTGTGTTCGTGTTGTGGCGTTTGTATTTGTGTTGTGGCTTTTGTAATTGGGTTGTGGCTTTTGAGTTCGTGTTCCGACTTCAGCACGTGTTCATGTGCTCATAAGTTAGAATGTGGAATCAACATGGACTCCACTACAAAGATGCGTTGGATTAGCATTATCAGAGCATTTAAACACCACAGGCATCTAGTTCACTCTACATGGACAGTAAACTAACTGTTATAACCATATTACAAATTACATTTGCAAAATATCTATATGCGATACGTGATTTTGCACAAATCTTCTTTATGTCCCTTGTGCACTTTATATCTCTTTTTTAATTTTTAAGAAAAAATATTCTGATTATTCTGACACCACACCATCAGTATGAATGCACCATCAGACACCACTCACCCCTCCCTTTCAAAGTGCGCAGAAGAAGATACAATGACTCTGTCGGCTCTGGTGCTAATTATTCTTCTTGTACGTATTCAAGTGACTAAATGCGCTCTGTAGAGTAGGGGTGTGGAAAATAATTGATTTTCAGATTCTGAAATGATTCACAAATGTCAAATTGATTATCTAGAGCAGTGGTTCTCAACCTTTTTTGGGCCAGCGCACCCCTATCCATTATCCAGGTCCCTTACCGCCCCCCATCAAAAAAGATGTTGGTTATTTGGCCTGAAAATTGTTAAATATTTTTTTATTCTTGTTTCTATTGTTATTAAAACGGAAAAACACATAATTAAATGACAAACAACATATTAATTACTTTACCAGGAAACAAAGCTATGTGAAAAGTAATTATATTTAACAAATAAGTGAATGTTCCTCCCAGAAACTGTGTGTGAAGCCAATGACTGGTTTCTTGGAGAGGGTATTTAACAAGTGGGGGCTATGGGGGTCCTCCCACAGAAGGTTTTGAGCATTAAACACTTAATTTGGAAATGGCTTATCATATAAAGGGAAACACAAAATTCAGGTGGCAGGTGACAATTCAAAATATATAATTATAATAGATTATAATGTAGTGAGGCTTTCTGGCATTCTTTAATGCTTTTAAATACTTTTCTCCTGTAGATCAACTTATTTAATATCATCCCTGCTGATTCAACACACATGGTTAAGTCTTAACTCCTTTTTTGTGGCTTTTGTGGAGAAGTAACCTATGTTTGTGGCCCCTTTTCATCTCAGTGATAAATTAATCTGTTTTAATTCAGTTATGGACTGGACTTTATCAGCTCATCTGTTAATAACTTATATCATAACTCAGTGTTTTCCACAGTGTAACTGTGGCGCACGGGGCGTGTAGTCAGTATTGCCTACCAGCTATACACAGGGTGTTAGCCTTGAAAACCCAGCTGTATTCTAACATTAACTTAGCTCTCCTTATTAGCTAGGCTCCTTACATGCTGGCTAACAAGTTTCTAAGCTGGGTCTCCGACATTGACAATGTTGTGTTGGACTGCTCTACACTCTCCTTGGGCCGTTACTTTTTTCAATATACTTACTGCCTCTTGGGTCAATCTTCAGAAGATACAATGTTTTGTTCCATCTTTATGCTGATGACTGTCAAATATATGTGCCACTAAGTCAGTCAAAAACCCTTTTAGAGTGTCTGAATGAAGTGAAAGCATGGTTGGCTATGAATTTTTTGTATTTAAATGAGACTAAAACTGAGCTCATGTTACTTACTCCGAATGACTCAGCTGCTGCGGGTCCTGTTGATCTGGGTTGGGTAACCCGAGATATTAGCTCTTTAGTCACTAATCTCGGAGTCAAGTTGGATGGTTGTTTAAAACTTGATGCCCAGATTGGTGCAGTGGCGAAAACCAGTTTTTTTCAGCTGAGGCAACTGGCAAAAGTAAAACCATTTTTATCTCGACATGATTTTGAGATTTTAATCCATGCTTTTATTACCACTCGCTTAGATTATTGTAATGCACTCTATAGTGGTCTTAGCAAAACACTTATGGCACGATTACAACTAGTTCAAAATGCAGCTGCTCGTCTTTTAACTGGAACTCGAAAATTTGACCATATTTCACCCATTCTCCAATCCTTACACTGGCTTCCAGTGCACTTTCGTATTGATTTTAAAATTCTTTTATTTGCTTTTAATTGCGTGCATGGCTTGGTCCCCAATATTTGTCTGATCTGCTTGTGCCCTACATTCCATCTCGCTCACTCCGATCGGCTGATCAGGCACTGCTGGTAGTCCCTAAAACTAAACGTAAATGTAGAGGTGACCGTAGCGTTTTCTGTGGCAGCTCCAAGGCTCTGGAATGAGCTGCCTTTAGATATTAGACTTACTGAGTCATTTTCTGTTTTTAAATCTCGTCTTAAAACTCATTTATTCTCTTTGGCTTTTAATACAGTTTGAGGGTTGTCCTTTTCAGTTTTGTATTGTGTTGTAATAATTTTTTGTGAATTATTGTTTTATTAATTGTCTTTGTTGTGCTTTTATTGTATGTATTTATTTGTAGACTGTGTTCAGCACTTTGGTCAACAGTGTTGTTTTTAAGGTGCTATATAAATAAAGGTGGATTGGATTGGATTGGACGTAAAGAAAAAAAGTCGTAATATTACGAAACTAACATCATTAGCCTATTTAAATAGAATTCTTATTTTACTACATGCACTATACTGCATTATATTACTGATTCGCTGGAAGTATCCCCACCACGGTCAGAACTGGATGAGATGAGGAGTTATTCCTGCCGGGGGAAAACGGAACTGACCGACAACACCTGTGATCAGGCAGAAATCTCATGAATGTTGATGAAGCAAAAAAGACGGAACTGGGAATATGTGCAGAGCACACAATGAGACGTGTAGTTCTCCCTGTTCGGATTTCTCCCTAATGATTTTTACCCGCACACTGTGCAGCACGGTAGCACTTAGCTACCTTCCTCTTCTCATTCTTCAAAGGACAGAGATACATGACATGTGGCAGTAGGTGACGGAGAAAGCAGCGGAGCAGAGGAAAATATGAGCTCTACGTTTTAGCCAGGCAGTAAATGTACAGTGTAGGTCACAGTGTGTCCGCTAATTAAAATCAGTCTGTTTCTTTCCAACTACTGGATAAGTTAAGGCAGTTAGCACTAGCTAACGTCTACTCTGCAGACTGCAGTTTGAAAACTGAGCGGGATGTTTTTTGGCTGCTAGTTCAACTTTGTTGTTATTCATCCACATATCAAGTACACAAATGAACAAAATGCTGTTTCTCAAGGTCCATGGTGCTCAGTACAAGATTACAATAACCAACTTACAAGATACAAACATGTAACTACACTAGTCGAGACAAAAAGAGGAACAGATATATTAAGGTGGAGTGAACATGGTTTGGCTGGAGCATTGTAAAGTGCATAGTTCTTACATATCTGACTCCATACTAATAACAGCAGCCTCAGAAATAAAAATAGCAGCAGCATAGGTCAGTAATAATGCTCTAGTAATACTATGCAATGTTAGCTACATTCATGAAGTAACACTAAATGTCTGCATTTCACCTACTTGTTTGGATTGTTACAAATAATATGCTTTAAAAGTACCAAGTAGTCACATAGTGTGACAAATACATCTTTATCCTGTTTACAATTTAATCGTAGCACTCATAATCGTAACTAGGATGCCTAAAAATTCACGCCCTTGAGGGGATGCATCGTGATGTATTGAGATATCGAATCGAATCGTTCCATCGTCAACTGTTTATCCTACATGGTACAGGGTCGCGGTGGGGCTGGAGCCTGTGACAAGGCGGGGTACACCCTGGACATCGCAGGGCCACACATAGACAAACAACCAGTCACACTCACATTCATTCATTTAGAGTCACCAATTGGGTTTGAACCCACGAGCAGTGGGCTGCCATGGTACAGCGGAGCAATTTGGGGAGCAATTTGGGATTCCTTCGCATTGGTTTGTGCAGGACTTGAACCAGCGACCTTTTGGTTTCCAAGCTAAGTATTATATCCTTTGATTACGACCAGATAATCATTTACCCGATAATCGTAATTGAATCCAATCGTCAGAGCAGTAAAGATGCACACCCCTACTGTAGAGCCGTTTGTCCATTTTGGCTACTGCGGCACAACATGGCAAAGTCCAAGTAAAGGGGGACCCACAGTGTTTGTAGATAGAAATGGCTCATTCTAAGGTATTAAAAACTAGGGTAGAGCCGGATACTCGGCTGAAACGAGTATCCAGTACGGATAAAGCATTTTTGCCAAGTATGAGTATTATACGAGTAATATGAGTCAATATCTGTGCCCGGATTGAATAAAAATCGTCATTGCGTAGCTGACTGTGCACACTCTCTCTCTCTCTGTCAGCTGGCTCTAACAAGGTTTTTGACTTCACGCACTGAGTGTCTGACACTTTCTTGCTGTATTTAAAAAAATAAAGGTAGTTGTGGTATAAATAAATTATTTAAAATATTACAAATTAAGCTACACACACACCCACCCGTCTCCCTCTTACTCACTCACACGCACAAACACACATACCTGGCCTGCACCACGAAGCGAGTTCAACAAACCCAGGATATGTTTTTTTTATCTGGCTTCACTAATCCAACAATCCCGATCGGGATAAGCGGCACCACGAAGCTGGTTATCAACTCGGTAAATTAACCCAGGGCTTCCCGATTCAGCCGGGAGCGTGTTCACATAAAAGAGGCGGAGTTAGCAGCAGATGACCAAATAGACATGAAAAGGTCCACTGTCGGCAGAGCCTCATATTTTACGATCGAGGATTA
>JALXJV020000407.1:0-10691 GCA_024633595.2 Lepomis macrochirus
TTCACTGTGTATATTAAGCCAACATCACTGTACCATCACTGATACAGAGTGCTAAGGTAGGAACAAACCATGTCATGCAGATACAGGGGGGGTTGTCGGTCAAAATGGAGATTTATAAATTTTGGTCAATGGGGATACTTGACTTCTATTGCCAAAACAAAGAGTTCATTAATTGTATTATTACATTTAAAATACTCAGTGATGATGGTTTATATAAATATAATTTGATATTAGTTTCTACCTATTTTTAGGGCCCTGTCAGTCAGGGGCCCTTGGAATTGTCCTAACCCCCCCCCATACAGCGCCCCTGCGTGGAGACATTTAAATCGTTCACAATCAAATATCGTAATATTGCCCACCTCTAATTACAACCATCCCCCTTTACATACAAGTACAGACTTTGTTGATGTTACTATTTCACAGAGTGCTCTATGTGGTCTGGGACCACCCAGCCTGCACTCCAGGGTTACCAGCACTAATTTGTCAGCACTGTGACCAACACTCCCCATTCACATGTGGTTGTGTTGCCACGTGTATCGACACTCAATCTTTTCCATAGCAGAGCGTGCAGCCTGCCCCACGTTAATGACTTATTTTTAATGTCCCTTTTTTTTAATTCTACCACCTTCTTCACAGCTCATTAAATGTTTAGATTTAGTTAATTTGGAGATGAGTGTTTGCTTTTTGTGCTCCTACAATGGTTTAGAAGGCAACGTAGTTAAATGGTTTCTTTTTGTCTGTTTTAACTGTGTTTATTGTTGATATATGATCAGGAGTCTGCACGGGTTGTTTTATTTTGAATCAACTGGATTCTCTATGCCTTTCCTGTTTCTGACTTCTTGCCCGGTTCATCTGCTCTGTGCTGCTTGATGTGGCTTCTCTCAGAAATAGACTGGCTGCCTTTTCTCCACAGAGCAGAGCGCAGAGACGCTTCTGGGACGCACTGCGAGGCTTCTGGTGTGAGCACAAGCACTGACCAGAAGGGCCGGACTCTGAAGCCGCAGACGGGCTCAGTGGACTTTCAGAGTGAGTCCAACATCATGTAGCAGGTAGCAGGTGTGCTGAGAGTCTAGCTCCACCCTGAGTAACGTGTAAATTTTACTGCATTTCAAATGGTAGGCCTTCTGTGCAATGAAGCGCCCACACACACAGAACAACACACAGTTTGTCCCTGAGTTGGGTGCAGGGCTGGACTGGTAATCTGGCATACCGGGCAAATGCCCAGTGGTCTGACGCACCTTTGGGGCCGGTGTAAAAGAAATTATTTATTTTTATTATCTTTTTTTGTTAAAATATAATGACTTCATTCTCATTATATCTCGTAATATTATATCTCAAATTATTATTCTGCAAATGTCAGAGAACGTAGATACGTGGGATTTTTAATGTGCAGAATGTTTTGAATATGAGCAGAAAACCTGTTGAAACATAGGAGCTATTAAGGTGCACAGGTTTATCACTGAATTAAAATTAATTTATCATTGAGATGAAAAGGTGCAACATGCACATTTAAAGACTTTTGGTTACTTCAGTCATGCCTGCATGTGTGTTAACTCAGCAGGGATGAAATAAAATTTTAAAAAAACAGGAGAAACATCTGGCAGCAATACAGAATGCCTGAGAGCCTTACAGCACTATATTACACTATATTTTATTTTTTGAATTGTCACCTGAATTTTGTGTTTCCTTTTATATAAATAAAGTCATTTCCTTAATGAATTGGTGCAGAAAAATTCACTAGAATGCAGGAAATGAAGTGTTTAAAGCCCAAATTTTTTCAGAGGAGGACCCCCAGACCCCCTGTGAATTATTTTGGCAATACACTTTATTTCCACAAATACTTAGATTATTAAAATATATTGTTGTCTTGTTGTCATGGCCCACTATTTGTGCAATGTCACGTCTCATGAGCTAGTTTTGTCAAAACCCTAATCTAAACCCTTAATAGCAATGATGGTGTATTGAAGAGGGATGTCAGACCAAATTTTGTGGGCCGCCTTGGCCAAAAGTGCCAGGGCCGATTTTTCAGTCCAGCCCTGGTTGGGTGGTAGTTCAAATCATAACATCTTCACAATGAATCAATGCAGTCCAACTTACCCAACACTCTCAGTGTGAAGGAATCACTCCACTCTGTTGAATACAATTTCTTTTTGTGATTGCCCAGACACAAGTAGGTCCCATCACTGTAAACAGTGCGGCTGATAACTCCGTAAGTGTCTTTTGTAAATCTGTCTGAGCTGGCTGTTGTCCACTCGTACTCCCACTCAGTGTCTCCTCCGTCCTTGATCTCACATCTCAGAGTGATCGTCTCTCCTCTGTATATCTCAGGCCAGCTGGTTAGCAGAGTCACAACAGCCCTGTTTGTGACTGTTCATGATCAAGAGGCCACAAACACAAAAAATAGAAAAATTTTACATAAAACAGAATGTTTCAGTCTTAATCATTACACCTAAACACACAATGTGTTGTTTCTGCATTTGTTTTTCCACATCATATTGAAATATAGCCATTTCTTTCTTTACCGACTGCATAACTGTACTCTGTGTAGTAAACTGGGTCTCCTCTTCCTCCTCTGCACCAGTAGAGTCCTCCCTGTGAGACCCTGATTTGTCCATCTGAGATGAAGACAGCATCTTGTTTGGTCAGGCGTTTAAAAGTTTTCTCGCTTCTGTACCAGAAGTATTTCCAACCAAATGACGGGTTCACAGAGCAGCTCAGGGTCACACTGCCCCCTGCTGGAATAGTTCTCCTGTCAGTGCTCAGTTGAGCCTTTGGTCTCTGTGCTGTGAAGTTTAGAACAAAGATATGAAATAAGGAAATTAATTACTGTCTCTCTGATTTTGTCCAATTTAAATGGTGCAGCCCTTAAAGTCCAGAAACACTCAAATTAAGAGACTTGTTGAATTAAGAGAAACTCTGAATTTACAGAAGCCCGGACGATCGATTTTCGCCTCAAAATGCAAATAAGAAATCATGGACGATCAGATTATTTTGTCACCCTCTGCATGTCAGATACCTCCGTGTGCTAGGAGGCTCAGCTAGCATCTCAAACCGACCACACCAAACACCAAGCATCTACACAAACTGATATCACAACATAAATCGCTCTGTAATCACTGTACATGGCTGCACAAGTTGCCTTCCACATCTCTCTCCTCTCATCCCACACACGCAGTCCGACCTCTCTAAAGAAAGCTGAGCTTCAGCTCTGTTCAGTTGTGTAACTCAAATCACTCAACTCACACACAGTTATTAGGCGACTAATAACAACAACAAACACACCAATATACATTTACAGTTACAACTGCTGACTTAACTTTGTTGTTTTAGCTGTATTCAGTCCAAAAACAGCAGTTTTTCTGTGTCAATAGAGACCTTCTTCACCATCTTGGTGATCAATGAGCTCTTTAGGTTTCGTTTCTCTCGTCAGATTGGAGGAGAGAAGAAGAGTTGCTTTGGGGGAGCCGGTCTTTATTGGCCTCTACTGGCCCACAGAAGCTACACAGATATGCAGTATACCAATTGATTTATCTGCTCAATACGAAGAGAAAGAGCCCACTTAGCCCTGCAGGATGTTCAACATGTGCACCTGCAAAGCACAGGAGTACTTTTGGTCACAGGAATGTTGATCAATATTCACTGTTTTTAATCAATATTTCAATGTTTTGGGAGCTTTATGTTATTTGGAACATGGTTGTATGGAGAGAAATAGTGTTTTGAAGAAAACTCCCAATAAAAGTGAACATATAAACAGTAAATATGCCCAAAACATGGAGATTAGCCTGGTATATTTTTTGAAGAATTGTGTAATAACTGTTGCATATTAGTTTATTTTTATCAAATTTACAGTTACAGCTGTATTCTAGGTGTATTAGAAGATATTCAGTTGCATTATAATCGGTTGGATGATGGTTTTGATGGTTTATTGCATAAAACATGTAGCTTTTTATCAGGCGAGGATGAAAATATCATATTTTCCTTTATTGCATCTCCATTTACTCTTTAATAGAATAGGTTCATTTACAGTTGATCCATTTTCCTTCTGACCTGTCAAAAGAGACCAGGATTAAACATCTCGGCCTAATGGTTGAGGAGTTATTACTGATTTATTTTGGGTATGTTATTTTAGGTGTTTTTCTGGAAATAGGTGGCAGTTGTCTTAATAAAACAAAATAAATGTATAAAAAAAAACAGGTAACACTTTATATTATGGTACACATATTCGCCATTAACTAGCTGCTTACTAACAGGTGTATTAGTAGTATATTGGCCCTGTATTAGTCATAATAAAGCACTTATTAACACGTTATTCTGCAGGCCCATGTTCTACCATTACTACATCATTAACTAAGACTTTACCCAATATAACCCCCTAATTACTGCTTATTAATAGTAAGTTCAGAATTTATTGTACATGAATTATGATCTCAATAGGCAATGCTCAGTAGGGCCCTTATAAGGTGGTAGTACCACAGGAACAGCCATTCTCCCTTAATAACACTGAATAAATATAGTATATTCTTATGTAACAAAACACACAACTACAAGTGTTAACAGTGTACAAATTGCTCTAAATTAAGTATTTGTAATTCAGAATATGTTCCCCATTCTAAAGTGTAGTCTTGTTCATACTTAATTCATAAGTAGTTTGAAACTTATTAACCCCACATGTTCCCTGTTCTAAAGTTGCCTCCTCTTCACTCTTCATAAATGCATTACAGCACACAACTACTACAAATAGCAGACAGCCAAGTGAGTACAAATGTCTCCTTTATTAAGAAACACGTCAGAGATGTTTGTACATACAATTAGCACAACATGCAAAATGACAACCATATTTACCAATGCCACTGTATAAAAATATAAAACATAAAATATAAAACCTATTCAGGACAAAATAAACTTCCTCTTCAGTAGTTAAACTACATTTGACATGGATTGGAAATGTTTTACTGCAATCTGTTTAAATTGTCCAATAACGTAACTTCCATAACCCGTGTTCATGTACAGTTTAAGAGCTCTCTGTTGTATACTTAGAGATAACCATAAACCTAGGCCTCTATGAAACAGAACTATAGTGGCTAAAAAATAACGTTGTATGAGTTTAAGTCACTTAACAAACAGTTTCAAAACTAGTTGACATTTTAATACTTAATCAACAAGGGAAGAAGTTTGCCTCTAGATTTCATATCCTCTATGATTGTTTTTTTTTCTCAGGGGCAATGTGTGTGGCACATTTCTTGGCAAAGGACAGCAGGGTCTCAGTTGCAGGATCGAACTTTAGGCTGTTGAGCGTTTCAGGATCTACAATCTTGAGCTCTGCAATTGGAGCCGTCATCTTGATGGTTCCCCTGTCCCTCCATTGATCCTGAAGGCTTAGGTCATTGTGCGGACACGTCTGAAGGTTTTCAGGACTTTTGATATCTCTGGATTACCTCAGATGGCCCTTTGACTGACACAAAAAGACAAAATAAAGGGATGAATACCGATCAAGGCTTATGCAGCTGAAACTGTTCTGACTGTAAAAGCATTAAGCAAATTCAAAAGATCACGACAAAATGCCAATCTATTTTATTTTAATATTATCAGTATATTCTTTTGATGACAACTAATAATTTACTGGGCAGGGGACTGAAGTAAAGCCATTCTTACCTCTCATATGAGCTTCGCCCTGACACAGCCACAGTCGCAGATGCAGGTGATGGGTGTGTGATGAGGCTTCCGTCTTGGGATAATAACATCACTGTCTGAGGACTTCGCTGATGTTTGGAGAGGACTGGGGAAGGTCATCTTCTTCCATGTTGTCATCGTTCTTATCCTCTTCTTCAGTAAAGACTTTTGGTTGTGGTGTAATTAAATAGGGGATAGATAAGACATTGATCAGTTGTGATGAAGCAACACATTACATCACACTTGTCATTACAATTCAATGTAACATTTTGGAAATATAAGTAGGTCTAAAATTACTCACGTGATTTCTTCTTTCCTCCCAGGATTTGCGCACGCAGGAAATTACGTTCTTGTTCAAGATCGTTTATCATTTTCTCTTGCCATTGGATCTTGGCTTCAAGAAACTCCACTTTGGAGACTGATCCTTAATAAAACAATACAAATACAGATTATGATTAAGATAGTGATTGACCCTCTTGAGTTAAAAGAAACATGAGGGAGTGACAGATAAGGAATGGCATACAACAAATGTTATGAAACAGTTTTAAACCCAGGCTGATTGCAATTACATGGTATGTTAATTTAGCTTGATGATACACAAACATGTTAAGACCCGATTCACTACAACAGTGGATGGTGAAAAAAAGTAGTACCAAAGTTAAGCACTGCTTAAACTGTTAGGTTCTCGTTTTAGCCACATTGATCATTTTAAAGGCTACTGCAGTGTTAGAATTGTTTATACAGTTAATTTGACAAGCTATTTGTTTGGGACCATACCTTCAAAAGGTATACATATGTAGCAGTACAATAAAATGCCAACAACTGTCAACACTGGCAAGAAATGAAATCCTGTAAGTTAATGAGAATGAGAAACCATTACCTGATCCAAGGCTGCTGTTGCTGCTCACACTGGGCGCCAAATTTTCTGTATGTTCAGGACATAAAGCATAAGCACAACAAACGCACATAGATTTTTATATCAAATTGGACATCTTACTCAAATGCTGACGGACACAAAACATTACCTGGGTTATCTGGATCGTTTCTGGTTGTTTCTGTTAAGTCTGCCATCAACTCATCTTTAGGGGCCGGAGTCTTCCTCTTTGCCTTAGGCTGATTTTATAAAAACCAAAAGATTAAAGAAATGATTAATAACAAATAGATTAAAACTTTGCTTGGCTGAGAAAAAGGAGGAATTTACATTTAATAATTGAACAAACACTGGGCTAAAATGCAGTGAGCTGACAAATGATTAGCATTAGCAGTAACATTTATGTGTGTACACAATAAATGCGTAGCCTAGAAAAAGACAATGCATCACCACACTAGCAAGCATGACACTTAGACTTCATCAAATTGCATTTAAGACAATAGTGACAGCAGCACTAGGGTTCAACCATGGCCAAAGTCAATAACAAGTAAACATTTTTCACAATACAGGTTGTTAAGTGAAATCAAGTTTGTAACTCCCTTCTTCTACATAGTAGACATTATACAGTAAAAAGCAATCATAAAATGGTAAACTGAAATAGACTGTATTCAGTGGAGCAGTGCTGGGGATGAATTTGAGTTTGATAGCTTGGTGGAAAAAGATGCTCTGCAGTCTAGTGCTCTCACTAGACTAGACTAGACATTGTATGTTTTGTAAAAACAATGTATACTGCTCTTATTAATGCGTGTGCAGAAATACGTTAGTTAAAAAGTCGGGAGTGAAATACTCCTTGCTGCTCTTGAATGAATATGCTATAAAAAAAAAGTTGCAGAGACTTGCTTTGCCTACATTGTTAAATACTGTTAAAAAAACTAAAATAAGGCGGAGAATAAAAGTATAATGACAATGGTAGAATAAGAAATAAACTACTAGAAATGTAAATACACCGTTAACACCGACACTGAGCCGCCGCCCCCCTTTTTCTGTGGCATGGACAAAGTGTAATGTTAGCTAGCTAAGTAACATGGAAGTAGAAGTTACCAATGAACTTACCAAACACGAATGCTAATACATTGGCTATGTTATCATTTCCAAATGAGTTTGATAGTAAACTGGACGTAATTTAACCTTAACTTACCATTTTTGATCCGCGTCGTTTCCAGCTTTTTCTTCTCTTAAGCCAGCGCCCGAAGCAATGTGGAGATCACGTGGGTCCTCTTTGATGATTGGATGGGAACTGTGCGCACCAGGGACGAAGTTAGCGTCTGCTAAACACTGATTGGTGGATAGCTATGTCAATCCTTATTTTTTTGAAGGGCGCTTTCCGTAAGTTTTGTTTCCTCACTCACTGGTGTAGCGTTCATATGACCAGCCCCAAGTAGGAATGTTATCTTTGAATCTGAGTTTAAATTATTTGAGTGAATATGGTGTCGCATTCACGAATTTTTAAGCCGAATCTATTTTAAACAGTGCTCCAAAGAAAACCACAAGTTTAACAAGTGGTTAATGAAACAAGGCTTACTTGAAAATCTGTGAAATGTCCCTGTTGTTCTCATGCCATGAAGTTGAAAAAAGCCATATGGCAGAAAGGAATCAACTTGGTGAGTAAAACAAGGCCTTTGCCTAAATTATTGATTGTATGCATACCACAAATTTGTGTTAAGTTGGACTTCTGTTGGAATGTATTGAGGAGGTAATTGCATAAAGAGTCAGGGACTATAAATTTCACATTATTAATGCGTTAAGTAGAGCTAACTTAATAATTGGATTTGTTTTACTGCCTCTCTGCATTTAATGCATCTGATCTTTATTGGAATCTATCTGGACTATTATGTAACCTTAGTATTTAATCAACAGGATATGCGAGATTCATGTCACAAAGGAAAATCATTCTCAAAGGTCAATCCGGCGTGACTCCATATTTGAAAATTCTCATGTTGGACTGCAAGCGTGGATGCATTTCATCTACAGGTGTGAAATATTAGACCATAGCCTAAATGTTTTCTTTGAAGGACCATGCTGCACTATTGTTTTAATAACCTGGATTCTAACCTCACTGCTAAATTAAAGAAATATTTACTTGATTGATCTATTACAGATTAAGCTCAAGGCCTTGGTTTGCGACAAGTGGATATGCTGCAGGAAGGGATAACTGGAAGCTCTGCAACCCTCACTAAACTTGCATACAAGCTGCGAAGTGTTTGCAAATCTGCAATGAAAGAGAATGAGAAGCGAGGCAAACAGACTATAGGAAGAAGAAGAGAAATTGTCCTGATAGATGAAAGCAAATTTGGCCATAAAAGAAAGGTATGTGAATTAATTACATGAATCTAATTTTTCGAAATCACATTATTCCTATACTGCTCCTCCTAAAGATAGAGAAACATTTTAAATCTTAATTTATTCTCTCTTATTCTCCACTATGATGTTTTATTGTCCTGATTTTAATACATTTGTCTGAATTTGTTCATTTTAGTACAACAGAGGACCGGACAAGCAACCGAAGTTCCTGGGTTTTGGAATGCTAGGCATCAAAGGTGACAGGAGGAGACCCATTCTTAAGATTGTTCCTCGCCGTTCAGCCAGACATCTCATTCCCCGATAAAGAAGCACATTGACGGGGAAGCACCATCATTTCCGATGGATGGAGGTCTTACCACCATCTTCAGGATGAAGGTTACAATCACCTGACTGTCAACCATCAAGAATTTTTTGTCGACCGGTTACAGGTGCACACACACAGAACCTGGAGCGACTTTGGGGTGTTTGCAAGTCAACTATCTGGAGACTAGAGGGAACCGAACAGAAAATATGTTGAAAGATCACTTAGATGTAATTGAATGGACATACTGGCGTGGACACCATCACAGACATGGACCACTTGGAATGCTTTTGCATGACATCAGGAAAAAAGTACCCTGTGTGAGATGAAGATGCCAGCACTGTAGATATTTAGAGATAGGAATATTTCTGGTAGTGCTGACTGTGTTGTCTGTTAACTGTAGTGATGTGTGCTGTTATTGATTTACATGTAGCTTGAAGAGGAGGCAACATTAGACATGTTTAGGTTTTATCTTTTTACCCTTATATTTTAGTGAAACTGCATTGGTACTTTTATTATGATCTTGAATTCTTAATTTTGAATTCTGTGTTTGTTGTATGGCATGATTATACACTAAAGTCTTGTCAGTAGTTGCTATGTTTACAATCCCAAATCACAGTTGCATGATGCAGGCTGGGTAGAAACTGATGATTTAGTCTCTTGCTGCTTCCTGCTATTAGGTGTAGGATTTGGGGTGCTAAATGGAGTATATGTTCCTAAGAAACAAAAGATTGAAAAGTGTCAGTATATGTTAATATGTTATACTGGACATTAACAAATGGGTGTGACTCTTTACATATCAAAAATGTATTTGCTAGAAATAATACAGTAAGTTTGAGCCTTGCATTTGTCCATAGACTTATAAATATTTAGATATGTACAAACATCTCTGAGGTTGTTTCTTAATAAAGGAGACATTTGTACTCACTTGGCTGTCTGCTATTTGTAGTAGTTGTGTGCTGTAATGCATTTATGAAGAGTGAAGAGGAGGCAACTTTAGAACAGGGAACATGTGGGGGTTAATAAGTTTCAAACTACTTATGAATTAAGTATGAACAAGACTACACTTTAGAATGGGGAACATATTCTGAATTACAAATACTTAATTTAGAGCAATTTGTACACTGTTAACACTTGTAGTTGTGTGTTTTGTTACATAAGAATATACTATATTTATTCAGTGTTATTAAGGGAGAATGGCTGTTCCTGTGGTACTACCACCTTATAAGGGCCCTACTGAGCATTGCCTATTGAGATCATAATTCATGTACAATAAATTCTGAACTTACTATTAATAAGCAGTAATTAGGGGGTTATATTGGGTAAAGTCTTAGTTAATGATGTAGTAATGGTAGAACATGGGCCTGCAGAATAACGTGTTAATAAGTGCTTTATTATGACTAATACAGGGCCAATATGCTACTAATACACCTGTTAGTAAGCAGCTAGTTAATGGCGAATATGTGTACCATAATATAAAGTGTTACC
>JALXJV020000408.1:0-10686 GCA_024633595.2 Lepomis macrochirus
AGGGTTCATACTGCTGTTAGTATGCTTTCAGGTATCCAGGGCTGCAGACCTGATTGGCCGGATAATCAGCGGCATGGGACACACCTGGGCCCGGTGTGCCCCATGCATATAAGCAAGAGCAGCAGTTAGTTTGTGTTGGACCTCCTCATCTCACAGCTTCTTTTGTTTGTTTGGTTTCTTGTCTTTGTTTTTGCAGCACAGCATCCATGCAGCACATTTTCATTCATCCACTCCCTACACTACTGACTTTACAGATTCTTCCCACTTATAGCTTTTGCTTATTTTCTTATCAATAAATCACTTTGTTATTTAGTTTACCCGTGTGTCTCCGTTTTGTCCAGTCCATGAGCCAGGCTGTGACAAATGGGGCTCGTGCAATCGCGATCTGTTTCTTTTGGCATTTGTAGTATTTTTGGTAACTTGTAGTGCAATTTGTGTACTTTCTCTCTTCTCAGGGCCTTAGCAGGTAGATTTGGTAAGGTATGAAAGAAAGCTGTGCCTTGGTAGGTGGAGTTTGTGATTAGTTGAAATGTGTGATTAGTGGAACTTGTCTCTGGCGTGTTGGTACCGCATGTCCAGAGTAGAATTGTAAATTGCATTAAGTGCTACAGGGAGACACTTTTGAACGGGTATTATCTGCTTTAAGTAAGCTGATTTTTGTGTGTTGACACCAGATTTTGTGGGTTTTGGTTAGAGGAGTGTTTGTCTTCTGCCAGATGGTAGATACATCTGTGATTTTTGTAGAACGGGTAAGTACATGCTGACCATTACACATTTAACTCTGTTTTTCGGAGCTTACTCCCTGGTTACGTTGTAGAACGTGTTCCCTTTGGAATTCGTTTGGGGGGAATTTGTAGTGTGGTAGCGAACGTGGTTAGAGCAGTAGTCTCGGGGGCACATCCGTGGGTACAGAGAGGTCGCCAGTTTTCTGGTTGCTTTGCTGTCCCATCGGGCTGGCGTAAGTACCCACTGCAAGTAGCTACCTGAAGACTAGGGAGGAGTGTATTTAGTTTTGGTTAGGCAGTTAGAGGGATGGGCTCCCGAATCTGGTTTGTGGTGTATTTGGTTAGCTGTACATTCCTGTTTGTGTGCATAACTGTATTTTTGCTGTGTGTAATCGGAGGTTTTTGTTTGGTTATGGCAGGGGTTGAAGTTTTTTTGAAAGACCCATCAGAGGAGTTTTTAGATCAGTGTAGTCGAGAACAGCTGTTGAAAATTGCAGAGCATTTTGGAATGGATGTTGGTGATAAGCGAATGAAAGAAAATATGAAGTCTATTTTGAAGGCTAACTTGTTTGAGGATGGAGTTTTCAAAGGCAATGTGCATCCTTCTGAGTCTACCTTTGGTGTTGGTTTAAATCCTGGCTTAACTTTTGAGCAGCAAAAAAGAACTGCTTTTGCTACAATTAGAGCACAGTAGGTTGCAGCAGCAAATGGAAAGGGACAAGTGGACGGTTGAGAAAATGAGGAATGAGACAGAACTTAAAACACTTGAACTAGAACAGTATAAGCTAAGTCTGATTCGTGATGGTAAGATCACAGCTGACTCGGTTTGGAATGTAGCTCCTGTGTCAGAGTTGTCATCAGGGTTTGATGTCGCTGGCAATTTGCGTTTGGTTCCAAGATTTCGTGAGAGTGATCCTGACACTTTCTTTTCATTGTTTGAGCGCGTAGCAGACAGAAGGAAATGGCCAGATTCAGAGCGTACACTGTTGCAATGTATGTTAACTGGTAAGGCTCAGGAAGCTTACTGTTCCCTTCCGGTAAGTGAAAGCCAAAGTTATTCTTCAGTTAAAGCTGCTGTTTTGAGAGCATACGAGTTGGTACCTGAAGCTTATAGACAAAGGTTCAGAAATTGGGGAAAAGTCAGGTAAGCAGACGCACATGGAGTTTGCCAGGGAGTTGGTAACTCACTTTAATCGGTGGTGTATGTCTCTTGAAATTAAGACCTTTGATGACTTGTGCAACTTAATGATTTTGGAACAGTTTAAAATGTCGCTACCGAACAATGTTGCTACCTACATTAATGAGAGGAAGGTTAAAACGGCTGCAGAGGCTGCTGCACTTGCAGATGAGTATGTTTTGACACACAAAGTTGCGTTTGAGTCCCGTGCCTATGATGCTGGTGTCAATGTGCATTCTGGGAAGTGTCCGGATGACTGGACCGGTAAGTCCGAACAGTTGTTGGGAGAACAGTCTGCTGTTGAGTGCAACTACTGTAAGGAGAAAGGGCACTGGAAAGCCGAATGTCCTGCTATAAGAGCTAAGGTTAAGCGTAATGTGCTTGTGAAATCTACTGCTCTGGCTGCGTCCGTTCGAACCGGGTTCCGCTTTCTCATGTGGTCAGGTAGTTCTGAAGGCTAAGCTTTCAGATTACCTACCATTTGTGTCAAATGGCTTTGTATCATTAACGGGGAGTCCTGTAAGGGTGCCTGTTAAGATTTTGAGGGATACTGGTTCCTTGGATTCCTTTGTTTTGGCCTCAACATTGCCGTTCTCTCAGGAAAGTGATACTGGGGAGTTTGTCTCGGTCCGTGGTATGGGTTTGCAGGTGTTTCCAGGTCGTCTGCATAAATTGTTGCTGGACTGTGATTTGGTCAAGGGTGAGGTTAAAATGGCTGTGCGCCCTGCGCTACCAATTGAGGGTATAAGTGTCATTCTGGGGAATGATCTGGCTGGTAGTCGCGTTTGGGCTGATGTTCCTTCACCTATGTTTATAACCTCACCCTCTTTCAGAAGCATCTGGATGTGTTCAGGCACACCCTGTGGTATCCAACGCTACTGGTGGTGAGTGGTTTACAACCAGAGCAGCACACATCTGAGTTTCATAAGCCTCACAAGAAACTGAAACACTGGTACGAGTCTGAACGTCACAAGATTCCTCCAAGATTAAAATGAAACACTGCTTACACAGGCTATTGTGAAGCCTTGTTATGCACATGGGTTTGTTAAAAGTTGTGCACTACTGTGCAGTAGTTTCATGCTCTTAATGTGTTTTGTGTTCTGTTTCCAAACTGTTGGTCTTCCATTTCCTCTTAGCTTCCCTTCAAGCTCTTAAAGTTGATTCTCCAGGCTGGAATTGCTGAGAGTTGAGGGTGGTGCAGAGTGGCCTTGGAGTGACCAATGGAGAGTGGTAACAGTTTCTGTATTTTGATAAAGGCACGGTTTTGTTAAATGTTTATAGTTGAATTGGTGTTTCCTGCCAGGGTTCGGTGGGACCCTGTTTTTTTATGGGGTGTGACGGTCCCTCTGCAGGGTTCATACTGCTGTTAGTATGCTTTCAGGTATCCAGGGCTGCAGACCTGATTGGCCGGATAATCAGCGGCATGGGACACACCTGGGTGTGCCCCATGCATATAAGCAAGAGCAGCAGTTAGTTTGTGTTGGACCTCCTCATCTCACAGCTTCTTTTGTTTGTTTGGTTTCTTGTCTTTGTTTTTGCAGCACAGCATCCATGCAGCACATTTTCATTCATCCACTCCCTACACTACTGACTTTACAGATTCTTCCCACATATAGCTTTTGCTTATTTTCTTATCAATAAATCACTTTGTTATTTAGTTTACCCGTGTGTCTCCTGTTTTTGTCCAGTCCATGAGCCGGGCTGTGACATTTCTCTAAACTCTACACACAAATCCTTTCATTTCACATTGCCTATACCATGCACTGACACTGACATCGATATTGTTCATTCAATCAGCACAGGTTGAGCTCAGTTAGCACACAGCTAACCCAGGTGGACACCTGTTATCAAATTGATAACAAACCAATCAGAAGCTTCAATAGATAGATAAAAAGGCCAGAGTCAGTTCATTTAGTTTTAGAACAAAGGATCCAGAGAAAGTTGAAGGATCTCCTGAGCACGAACCATGCAAGCCTGAGCATGAACCATGCGAGGTCACAATTGAAACTGAAGCGATTATTACGGCCCGAGCACGAAACGTGGGAGGTCCCTATTGGAAATAAAGGAAGTATTTTTTTTCTTTCTTTCTTTGTACTGCTCTCACCCCCCCTCTCCGACCCCTCACCTGCAATCATGATTTATGAAGAGGATGTGCACCAGCTCTTCCAGAGGCAGAAGATCAGGAAGGCATCTTCACAGTTTTGAGCATGTTAACGTGGAGCTCAGGAGGAGCGCCCCCACTCTGACCCTCAACAGTCCTGTGTCTGCTGTGGAATCCTTCAGGTTTCTGGATTCCACTACTGTATATCCCGGGACCTAAAGTGGGAGCCCAACACTGACACCATCATCAAGAAGGCCCAGCAGAGGATGTATTTCCTGCACCAGCTCAGGAAGCTCAACCTGCCTAAGGAGCTGCTGATCCACTTCTACACAGCCATCATCCAGTCTGTCCTCTGCACCTGCATCACTGTCTGGTTTGGATCTGCCACCAAAAAGGACAGGGACAGACTACAACGGACAGTCAGGACTGCAGAAAAGATCATCGGTGCCAACCTGCCTTCCATTCAGGACTTATGCATTTCCAGAGTCAGGAAACATCACTGCAGATCCATCTCACCCAGGACACAACCTGTTCCAGCTTCTCCCCTCTGGTAGGAGCTACAGAGCACTGCACACCAAAACCAACAGACTTAGGAACAGTTTTTTTCTTAACTTTCCAGCGTAGCATCTCTTTGCTGCTTTGATCTCTTTAGGCAGAGTGTTCTTGGCCTAGTTGTACAGGACTCTGTTCCCACTTCTGAAGGCCTCCTCTTTGGTCTGACGAAGCTGCCTGAGTTTTGCTGTGAACCAGGGTTTTTGGTTGCTGTATTTGCAGAAGGTTTTAGTCGGCATACACATCCTCACAAAAGCTAAATTCATCCAGGTCAGTGGCTGCAGCCACAAAAACAGTCCAGTCAGTGCAGTCAAAGCAGGCCTTACAACAGGTTTAGCAAATTTCAGTTTCTGCCTATGTATGTTGGGATAAGATGAATCAGACAGTGATCAGAGAGTCCTAAGGCTGCACAGAGAACAGAGTGATAGGCGTCCTTATGTAGTGTTGCAGTGGCCCAGTGTGTTAGTGTCCCTGGTGGGACACTTAATATGCTTTCTGTACTGGAAGTTCATGGCTGAGGTTTGCATGGTAAATAATAACGACGACGACGATGATGAATATCAAGGGCACTTGCTGTCCTAACATCCAAAAGGAGGGTGTTCCACAGTTTAGGGCCATAAAAAACAGAAAGCAACCTCACCAGATTTCTTATAGGACACTTTAGGTACTTCTAAAAGAAAGACAATGAAGTTCTTGCTGGGACAAAAAATAAGAGGCAGTCACTGATATACACTGCTCAAAAAATAAAGGGAACACTAAAATATCACATCCTAGATCTGAATGAATGAAATAATCTCATTAAATACTCTTTTCTTTACATAGTCGAAAGTGCTGACAACAAAATCACACAAATTATTAATGGAAATCAAATTTATCAACCCATGGAGGTCTGGATCTGGAGTCACACTCAAAATCAAAGATCCAACTTTGATGTAATGTCCTTAAAACAAGTCAAAATGAGGCTCAGTAGTGTGTGTGGCCTCCACGTGCCTGTATGACCTCCCTACAACGCCTGGGCATGCTCCTGATCAGGTGGCGGATGGTCTCCTGAGGGATCTCCTCCCAGACCTGGACTAAAGCATCCGCCAACTGCTGGACAATCTGTGGTGCAACGTGGCATTGGTGGATGGAGCGAGACATGTGTCCCAGATGAGCTCAATTGGATTCACGTCTGGGGAACGGGCGGGCCAGTCCATAGCATCAAGGCCTTCCTCTTGCAGGAACTGCTGACACACTCCAGCCACATGAGCTCTAGCATTGTCTTGCATTAGGAGGAACCCAGGGCCAACCGCACCAGCATATGGTCTCACAAGGGGTCTGAGGATCTCATCTCGGAACCTAATGGCAGTCAGGCTACCTCTGACGAGCACATGGAGGGCTGTGCGGCCCCCCACAGAAATGCCACCCCACACCATTACTGACCCACCGCCAAACCGGTCATGCTGGAGGACGCTGCAGGCAGCAGAACGTTCTCCACAGCGTCTCCAGACTCTGTCATGTCTGTCACATGTGCTCAGTGTCAACCTGCTTTTATCTGTGAAGAGCACAGGGCGCCAGTGGCGAATTTGCCAATCTTGGTGTTCTCTGGCAAATGCCAAACCTCCTGCACAGTGTTGGGCCGTAAGCAAAACCTCCACCTGTGGACGTCGGGCCCTCATACCACCCTCATGGAGTCTGTTTCTGACCGTTTGAGCAGACACATGCACATTTGTGGCCTGCTGGAGGTCATTTTGCAGGGCTCTGGCAGTGCTCCTCCTTGCACAAAGGCGGAGGTAGCGGTCCTGCTGCTGTGTTGTTGCCCTTCTACAGCCTCTTCCACGTCTCCTGATGTACTGGCCTGTCTCCTGGTAGCGCCTCCATGCTCTGGACACTACACTGACAGACACAGCAAACCTTCTTGCCACAGCTCGCATTGATGTGCCATCCTGAATGAGCTGCACTACCTGAGCCGCTTGTGTGGTTTGTAGACTCCGTCTCATGCTACCACTAGAGTGAAAGCACCGCCAGCATTCAAAAGTGACCAAAACATCAGCCAGGAAGCATAGGAACTGAGAAGTGATCTGTGGTCACCACCTGCAGAACCACTCCTTTATTGGGGTCTTGCTTATTGCCTATAATTTCCACCTGTTGTCTATTCCATTTGCACAACAAAATGTGAAACTGATTGTCAATCAGTGTTGCTTCCTAAGTGGACAGTTTGATTTCACAGGAGTGTGGCTGATTTGGAGTTACATTGTGTTGTTTAGATGTTCCCTTCATTTTTTGAGCAGTGTATAAGGCGCTGGCTCTCTCAAGTTCAGCTTGTTTTGGTTCTTTGGTTTAGCTTGATTTGGTACTTATGAGGTCCTATGGCGCTACTGCTCAGGCTGAAAGGAGAAAATGAAACATGTCCTGTATTCACTATTCCCTCATGTTGATGAGAAGGTCATCCTTGTTTGGGACTTCAGTGCTAAAAACATGTGTTTGTTTCCTGCTTAAGAAATGTCTCTTTTTAGAAACACTGTCTCAGTTACTCTGGGTAATCCACAGACCTCACTATCAGTAGTTTTTATACAAACTATTTCTGTGGCAGAAGGTTGTTCCACTGAAAACACACATTGAGGTGCCTTAAAACTAAATATACAGGTGCTGGTCATATAATAAGAATATCATCAAAAAGTTGATTTATTTCAGTAATTCCATTCAAAAAGTGAAACTTGGATATTATATTCATTCATTACACACAGACTGATCATTGATTGATTCAGTATCTCTGATAATTAGAATATTACTTAAGACCAATACAAAAAAAAGGATTTTTAGAAATGTTGGCCAACTGAAAAGTATGAACATGAAAAGTATGAGCATGTACAGCACTCAATACTTGGTTGGGGTTCCTTTTGCCTGCAGAAATGCGACGTGGCATGGAGTCCGTCAGTCTGTGGCACTGCTCAGGTGTTATGGGTGCCCAGGTTGCTCTGATAGTGGCCTTCAGTTCTTCTGCATTGTTGGGTTGGCGTATCACATCTTCCTCTTCCCAAAACCCCATAGATTTTCTTTAGGGTTAAGGTCAGGCGAGTTTGCTGGCCAATTAAAAACAGGGATACCATGGTCCTTAAACCAGGTACTGGTAGCTTTGGCACTGTGTGCAGGTGCCAAGTCCTGTTGGAAAATGAAATCTGCATCTCCGTAAAGTTGGTCAGCAGCAGGAAGCATGACGTGCTCTAAAACTTCCTGGTAGACGGCTGCGTTGACCTTGGACCTCAGAAAACACAGTGGACCAACACCAGCAGATGACATGGCACCCAAACCATCACTGACTGTGGAAACTTTACACTGGACTTCAAGCAACAATTCTGTGCCTCTCCTCTCTTCCTCCAGACTCTGGGACCTTGATTTCCAAAGGAAATGCAAAATTTACTTTCATCAGAGAACATAACTTTGGACCACCCAGCAGCAGTCCAGTCCTTTTTGTCTTTAGCCCAGGCGAGACGCTTCTGACTCTGTCTTGTTCAAGAGTGGCTTGACACAAGGAATGCGACAGCTGAAACCCAGGTCTTGCATACGTCTGTGCGTGGTGGTTCTTGAAGCACTGACTGCAGTCCACTCTTTGTGAATCTCCCCCAAATTTTTGAATGGGTTTTGTTTTCCTCTCCAGGGTGCGGTTATCCCTATTGCTTGTACACTTTTTTCTACCACATCTTTTCCTTCCCTTCGCCTCTCTGTTTATGTGCTTGGACACAGAGCTCTGTGAACAGCCAGCCTCTTTAGCAATGACCTTTTTTGTCTTGCCGTCCTTGTGCAAAGTGTCAATGGTAGTCTTTTGGACAGCTGTCAAGTCAGCAGTCTTCCCCATGATAGTGTAGCCTACAGAACTAGACTGAGAGACCATTTAAAGTCCTTTGCAGGTGTTTTGAGTTAATTAGCTGATTAGAGTGTGGCACCAGGTGTCTTCAATATTGAACCTTTTCACAATATTCTAATTTTCTGAGATAATGATTTTGGTGTTTTCATTAGTTGTTAGTCAATCATCCAAATTAAAAGGAATGAACACTTGAAATATCAGTCTTTGTGAAATGAATGTATACATTATACAAGTTTCACTTTTTGAAAGGAATTACTGAAATAAATCAACTTTTTGATGATATTCTAATTTATGACCAGCACCTGTATTTGTTTTTATTTTTGTGAGCTCCATGAAAAATAAAGCAGTAGGTTATGATGACAGGTACCTAAAACTGGGACCTGGGTTCTTTTGTTGTCAAGTAGCTAAAAATTTAAACTCCAGGCCAAAAATCTATCTAGGTCCACCACTATCCCTGCAACACAACACAGAGACCAACACACAGATACTCACTGAATGTCCCTGTCTTTTCTGAGGTTAAGTATGCACCACTATGCGTGCCATGCATCCCAATGCCTAATTCAGACAATTTTTTTTATTACAACCTAAGGCCACAGATTTCATACCAAACAAGGAGTGTCAAATCCAAGGTTGTCCCAATGTTCCCAACTCTGTGAGTTGTCTGCAGGGACACAGACATAAACACACTAATAATACACTGAAGCTAATTATCCTCCTTTTGACAGTCAGACAATAGGTAAAGACCTGAGAGGAAAATCAATCAGTAGTCTGAGACACAACACTCATGAGTCTTTCATAATCAGTTTCCCTCTCCTACTTTATGCCTGTTGGGTCAACATATAATCGTAAAGTATTGATAGCAGTTTTGGGGGGGGGGGTATTGACTAACAGCTATATACAGCGTGGTAGCCTCCAAAATCCAGCTGCATCCCAACATGAACTTAGCTGTCCTTATTAGTTAGGCTCGTTGGGCTAATAACTTCTTTAAGCTGGGTCTCCGACACTGACAGCGTTGTGTTGGACAGATTTGTGCAGCTGTGTTCCATGAGGGAGAGAGAGCGAGAGAGGTATGGGTGAGTGAGAGAGAGAGAGAGAAGGACGAGCGAGAGGACGTGCTGCGCGAAAGCGCTACGGCGCTCTGCAAAAACGATTTTAAATAGTCTTATTGAAAAAAAATCAATCTGTGGCGGTCAGCATTGATATTGTGGCAGATGCCACAAATAAATTAACGTATGGGAGAAATGACATTTCACGAGAATGTAGAGATTTTTACATGTACATTCCTCCCACGGGCCGTTCAGAACCAGAATATATCTCCAATGCTGGCAGGACAAACTAGAGCTGGCGTTTGATGTGAAAACTGAATATTGTTGAAATATTGTCAGTTGTTGACTAAAAACATATTTGTTGATACAACTATACGTTATGGCACTTAATGATAATGCAAGTTAGTCGTTATGATGTTCCAGACCTTTGCTTCGGGAAATTTTCTCTAACTGGACCTCATTGAATTCTAATTGAATACCCCTGCTCTAAATTGTCCTGGTGTGAATGTAACTGGCTCACCATTCAACATGAACTCCTCCTCCACTCTAGTGTTCAACACTGGAGTCCCCTTAGGACTGTGTGCTCAGCCCCCTCCTGTTCATACTGTACATCCTCAACTGCATCCACCCAGCAGGTGAACAGGTATAGGTTCCTGGGAATCAGCATCACAGAGAACCTGACATGGTCATCTTACATCTCCATGCCAGTAAAGAAAGCTCTTAAGAACCTAAGTAGGCTAACTTCCCGTGCCAAATTCTCGTCAACTTTTACAGAGGAGCAATAAAAAGCATCCTGACTGGGAACATCACCATCTGCCGTGGGATGTGCACGGCCCAGGACAGAAAGGCTTTGCAGCATGTGATTAAAACATACAATGCAAATTATCAGAAGATAAATGGTACCCAATTACTGAGCATCAGTGATATCGGTGAGGTGAGGTGCCTACGAGGAGCCTAAAGGATACTAAAGTACAGCCTTCTGGAACAGGATATAGAAGTTTCTTTTGTGAAACTGCAGAGCAGCTTTCCCCCCTTTATCCTCACTGTTCCTTTGAATATAGTTTATAGTTTGCTTCTGTTTACCATTCTATGAGTGTTATATATACTGTTTTATATAGGGATGTCCCAATCAGGTTTTTTTGCCCTCGAGTCTGAGTCCGAGTCATTTGATTTTGAGTTGATTTTGAGTCCCGATCCGATACTTCTATAATACTTACAGATCCAGGATGTTCCTTATTTTG
>JALXJV020000409.1:0-10658 GCA_024633595.2 Lepomis macrochirus
TTTAACATACTAAAAACTAATATTGAATTATTATTCAATATGAATCTTTTGTTGCATTAAAAAGTCAGACAAAAATTCTGAAAAAGAATTGTCAGGCCTACCCATCTTATCTTTAATACCCTCACATTCAGCACAACTGAGATGAATTTTTTCATGATTTAAGAAAAGATGGATGAACAGAAGGTATGCATGTTGAAGTCACGTGTAGCTTTTAACACCAGTGATTAACACCAGTTAAGAAGAATGAAATGGAACCTAGAAATGTGCCTGTAAGAAATAAGTAGTAACACATGAACACTGAATGAATTCTTACTCTGCTGGCAGGCTCGAGGAACCTCTTCATGGTCCAGCTGAGAGCAGGGGAGCCCTCTCCCTGCCTGTCCTTCGTTGTTGGGTAGGGGCTCTTACATGCTGAACCTACAGATTATAACCGTGGCAGTTAAACCAGGTGAGACCAGTGCCCATATTTAAGAAACTTCTCAGAAGTACTCAGAAGAACACTGCTAAGAATTGACTCAAGAGTAAAATAATTCTTGGCTCCAAGCTGTGCTTTAAAGTTAGCTATCAAGCTACTCAGTCTTAATTTGAGTGAAGTGTAGGACTAAATTTTAAGTGTCAGTCTTAGCGCTGATTCACTTTGCTGTGCTGCAAACAGGATTTTGGATGACGATTTAGGCAAGGACCAATCACTGAATAGATTTCCTTATTTAAGAATATTCTCAGATAAATTCATTACATTGAATGGTAAAAATCCTTAGAGGAGTTTACGTTCAACAGACCATTTGACAATACATTATGTACATAGGCTACATACACATTGGAAAGATAAAAAAAATGATCTTTATATGAGTGTCATCAATTTGCACCTATTACTCCTGGGAAGCCTAGTATTGTGTTTACTTCTGTTTGATTACGGGGCGTTGTTGAAGTCAATGAATGCATGACAATGTGTGGAGCATTAAGTGCCTTAATTGTTTCCATGACAATTCAGCTTATTTATGGTTATGATGGGCCAAAATCATCAGCATTGCTGCATTTTTCCTGCTGTGAATAAACAAATCACAACCTTCAGTCAGTAGTAAGGTAACGTTCCTCACCAGCACACTAACTAAGATTCTGCCTGCGCTCTCCAACCCTGTATAATTAAGTGCGCATCGTCAAATAATTCAAAAACATTGTTCATCTCCTGAAATATTTACGCATGTCTCTGTCTCCACACTGTCACCACAAGCCCCTACTGGCAGCTCCTAACCACCTGAGAGACCTCTGGAGCTGTCTTAAATAACCGGGAGAGTAAGAGTGATTCTTTGCTTTAAGAAATTTGATACCTTGCTTTTGCCTCTAGTTTGAAAGTAGGAGTAAATGTCATGAATTCTCAGCACTTAAGTACTATTAAGTACTAATACTGGCTGTAAAAAAAACATTTTACTTGGGACTCTGAGCCATGCTGCTGAACTGTCATACTCATCTTATCACACAAAATGTTGAAGTTAACCTGTTAAAATGATTGCAGTGCTGGAATAAATAAAAGAGGAAAGTCAAATGTAAATGTAGATAAAGATATCAGACCTTGAGAGTGAGATGAATGTCTGTTTTTGCTCATTTTGTCCCTGTGTGTGGACCGAGCTATGATGTGATCCATCTCCTGTTCTGATACCTGAAAAAAAAAGACAATGAGCTGCAGGAGCTTTATCGCAGCTGAAACAACTTGGAACAACTACTACTCTGGCAACTACTAGAAAAAAACACAACCGTTAATAAAGGCATTGTGTAAAAATATTAAATAAAACATGTGGAAAATTTTAAATGATAAAGGTGTAAAAAGTATAAAGGGCACACATTCATATGGCATATAGTGAATTCATAGAAGCATAAAAGTGCGCAATGACAGATGAGGGTTGGTGTCTTTGTTGGTGCAATGTGAACCCTCAGCGGTTTACCATCCGCAAGATGGCCAACACTCCTGAAAAAACTCACAATAAAGGAGGCAATGTGCAAAGTGCAGGTGAGACCACCTTCTTTTCTGACATCACAGAGGGCTGCATCTGTTTTTGTCCCTTGCAGGAACAGACAATCAGTGTGGGTTGTGAACTTCAGGGGATGAATGTGTTATGGTCTGACCAAAATTTGACTCTGACCAATGGTCTCTCATCTTTAAAGTCCCCCTCCAGCCAGTTTTAACGGCCGTTTTCTCAAACAGAGAATGGGGGTGTGGTTAATAGTCGGACGTAACATTACCATGACAACCAAACAATGACCGGCGAGTGTTCACTAACGACATGCTGCGTTAACATCACTACACTGTAAAGTTTAGTCCACTTTACTGTCTGGCAGGAGCAGCTGTTATTTAGTCATGATAGAAACTAATGTGCGCGTATCAGCTGTTCTCAATCACACAGTCGATGGTCCTGTCACGCGCTGCACCACGATAACTCCCGCTCACGCTTTATGGTGCGCTTACTTTACCGCGGAGGTGGGGGTGTCTCCGCCGATGCATTGGTAAACGGCCGCCAGTAAAATGCATGTTACAGACTGTATACAAGACGGTGGCAGGTGAAAGTGCGATCGCGTTTTTTGTGAAGGACGATAAATTGGTTAGTTCACAACGATGTTTATCGGTTTGATGCTCTGAATGAGCCCTGACAGTTTTACGGAGGCATGAGAGTGCGCCTCGCTAAGCTTGGAGAATGACATATGACTTATGGAATTTACTATAGTCATATCGTCACCACCCCGCTTTAACAACTAAGCAACTTTTGCAACTTTGAGCACAAAAATAAGCCATTTGTCAAAAAATATTTGGCGAACTATGTGGGTAATCAACATTGTAAGGAAGTGACTCAGAAAAATATGAAATATCATAGAAATGTCAAAATACACTGGAGGGGGCCTTTAAAAACCCGCCATCCTAACTAGAGAGTGGTGGCAGCATCATGCTGGGGCTGGCTGCTCTGTAGCAGGAGCGGGAAGGCTCATGAAGACTGAGGGTCAAACGGCTATATCCTGAGAGAAACATGGTGTAGTCTGACAGAAAGCTATTACTCAACACAATTTTTTCAGCAAGACATCAAGGCCATGGATTCTTCTGACGTGCTCAAAGTACCTTCTGGGACACTATCTGCTGTGTTTTTGAAAAGAGACCCCAAGGGGTTCATGCTGTTCTACAGACTCTTACACAGTTCTAAGATGTTAAATATCTTACAAGAGAATGGTTCTGTCTACATGAATAGAGACAGACATACACTTGCTTACCTTGGGGTTAGGGTGCCTGCTTATAATGAGGCTGACTGGTCCAGGGCCACATTCACTGAGGATGGCATAGGCCTCGCCGAGAGCAGCGTGACGAAGACTAACTGAGTCCACCTCCAGTATCTGATCTCCACGACTGTCCAGAGAAGCACAGGTGTAAGCACAACACTGTAGATCTTTCCTTGTACAAACCCCAACAAAAATGTACACATCACGAATAACATTTTTAATTAGTGAGCTTATCTTGTATCTTTGTATCAGTGCGACTACATGTTAACTTCATCTGTGTCCATCAGTTTCAAGTCAAAGATGACCCTGAAAATTCTACCTGAGCCTGCCATCCATCTTTGCCACAGATCCCAGTGCCAGGCTATGGATGTAGATCCCAGGAGCGCAGTTCTCCAGGGTCAGACAGCAGACTCCAATCCCCAGACCAACACCAGGCTCTTAAAAACATTCACCATCAGAAAGGAATATTGAGAATAGTGTATTTGTATTGGCCTTTCTAGTCTTTTGCGACCACTCAAAGAGCTTTAGACTACATCACATTCACCAGTTCACACACATTCATACACTACCTATCAAAAGAAATAACTAGTGCTGGGCAACGATTCAAATTTTTAATCAGGATTAATTGCATGATTCTCTCTGCGATTAATCACATTGTTACGTGCAAAACTGAATAATTCATTCTAAAGTAGTGTATTGTGTAATTTTAATTTAAATGTACTGCTATATAGACAAAAATGCATTAACATGCGGTTTGTAAACACTTTAAATAAGCTGCTTTTTCCCAGCAGTATTCTTTTTACACAGTAGCAATAAAATATTTCTTGTAAATCTCAACTTAAACATTAATGTAATCAAATCAAATATTAAACCAAAGCTATTTGCCACAACCTTTTATATAGTGTTGGAATCATTATCTATATAAGTTATCTCATATTTACTCAGTACATGGAAATACATATATGGAAATATATGTATTGTATTTTAATATGAATCCTTGAGTTTGTTCACAGGAAACCTGCAGTGGATGGGTCACAGAGCCAGACACCCAAAGAAGCAAGAACCAAAATAGCTACTGATATGGAGCTGTTTTACATAGTTTCTGGAACATTCTTCACAGCACCATAGCCATAACAACATATTTTAATCTGTCTCAATTTCAAGTTCATGTCCTTGTTTATTCCCTTTCCCCCATATAGCAGCAATGTGTATGTAACTAGGGACCTCCTTGTTCATAATAAAAGAGAGGAAGCGCGGAGATGCCTCAGAACGGTTGGAGTTTGTAACTGAGTGCATCTCTGTCCGTTCTCCTCGCGAGTAAAAAGCCATTAACTCTCTTGTCTCTCTTCCTTGTTTGATATTTTAGGTGTCTAAACCTGACATATAGCTTGTTAAAACAAGTTAACATCAGAGTCCAGTTTTGTTGTTTTTTCTGAACAGGTATCAGCAGGTATCTTTTATCAGGGAGCAGCACAAACACATCATCTTATGGTTAAAAACTTGAAATGACATTACAAGTTGCAGTGGATATTTTACAAGCACGGACCAGGTAACGTGAAGGAAGCATTGAACACACAGGGTGCAGATGTTGGTTTGATAGGCTGGGTCTACCCCCTGAGCCACAGCTGCCAAAAGTCCCCAAAATGTTCACATACTTATACTTATTATATATTTGTTCTGGGTCTGTATTTCCTGCATTGGGCCAACTGGGGGCTTTCACATCTGTATTTTGGTTCATTTGGTCCAGAACAAGGGCAAGGCCTTTTCACACCACAAAGTTTGCTCCAGTCTGAATCAGTTGATGAGTTGGCAAAATTAACCAAAAAGCAGCAAGGGGGGAACAGAACTCTAGTGCGATTCAACTGAACTAAATGAGGCAGGTATGAAAGCACACTTAATTCCAAAGAAGGGAAATAATATTTGAATATTTAAATGTTTAAATATTTTAGAAAATAGCATTCTTTAACAGAGGCGATCGCGGTGGTGCAGTGGTTAGCTGTCGGCTCACAGCAAGAAGGTCATGGGTTCAAACCTCATGGTCATGGGTTTGCATGTTCTCCTCATGTCTGCGTGTTTTCTTTCCAGGTGCTCCGGCTTCCTCCCACCATCCAAAGACATGCAGGCTAGGTTAACTGGTGACTCTAAAATTGTCCTTACGTGTGAGTGGTTGTCTGTCTATGTGTGGCCCCTGCGATGGACTGCCAATTTTTTCTTTTTTTCTTGGTGTCAGGAAAATATACAAGCAGGACATCGCCAAACAGGAAGTGAAATCAAAAACAAGAATGTTGGGGTTCTCTGTAATGTAAGCTAACCTTTATTGAGTGTGACCTCCATGATGATGCAGTCTTTTGGACCAGGGCCGGGGCCCCTGTGGCCATCAGCCTCTTCAAACCCCAGAGGAATAGGTGTTCCCCCACTGGTATTGGAGTTGGGTGAGCTGGAGCGGCTGAGGAGGGTGGGTGTTGGACAGGGTGTCAGGCTGGGACTCCGCAGACGAGTTCGAATTGTCAGCGTCACAACACCTTTTTTCAGTTGCTGTTGGAACAATACAAATAAGGTTTAATGTTTAAGAAGTAGAGACTTTTAGCTGTTTCCTTCTGACTGAACCTGACAAATTCAAAAGCTAAGAAAATGTGATCAAGTCAGTTTACTTGCCAGCACTGTAAGCGTAAAGGAAATCTTTCGCGATAGAGAGACAAAAAGTAGTCTACAGATGAATTTCTTCAGCATTTTATGCAGGACTTAACAGTTTTAAAAACACTTATAGACATGTGAACATGCAGTCCACCTTGAAGGTCTGGATGGCCTGTTGATGTGTGAGTCCTTGGAGAGACTCTCCGTTCACTTCCAGAATTTCATCTCCTACACAAAGAAGCATACAATTAGACTGAGATGGATGTATAAATGTGGATCACTGTATATATATTTAATATATCAATGTTCCTATTACTCTTATTGGTTTCTGCCAAATATTTGTATAAATTATATTTTGATGCTTTGGCAACATTGTTCCTAAAACCCTCATGCCAATAAATAAATAATAAAAATTAATGCTGCAAGCAGCATTGGGCAGGCCCTTGCACATGTAGCACGTTGAGGTGTGATGCGGCAGCGTTGCAGATTCTGGAGCTCTGCTGGTGCAGCTGTGAATTTGCTACACGCTTCGGACGCTGCACAAAGGTGTTAATCATCACTTCCTATGTCCCATTGGGGGCGCTACCTAGCACTTAGTGCTAAGACATGTAGATGTGTTTAGGCCGGGACTCTTATGAAACATGTCATTTTTGGTGCAGATGTGAGCATGTGCACTGATTAGTTATAGCAACTTCCTGTTTCATGGCAAATCATTGATTTTGGATGCCATGCCACAGGCACGCCATTCCACGAAAACTCACCGTTTGTAAAACTTTTAATCGGCAATGGGTTTAGACTGTACTGCAAAAATCTGAAGTCGGTCTGACTAAATCCCTAGTCAGGTGATTCCTGACAACTGTTGGGTGTCCAAGGGGCTTTTTTGTCCGTCTGGACATGATACACGTACCACAGAAATTTTGTACACATAGGTCAATTTGTTCCCAGGGGCTGCTCTGTAGGGGGTGCTAGCAAGCCATTTTGCCACGCCCATGCGCAAAAAAAAAATATAATATGAAAAATTTCGCCCCGCCTGAATTATGTATGTTAAGTTTGGTGAGTTTTCTAGTTTGTTTAGGCCCCCAAAATTGAGGTTACTTTGCAGAAGAAAAAAAAATCCCTTCAGCTTCAATAGGGACCTAACAAGTTTCGTGCTCGGGCCCTAATAATCCCTTCAGTTTCAAATTGGACCTTGCACGGTTTGCGCTTGAGCCCTAAAAAATATTGCAATTAATTGTTTCTCTTGCACTATACGTTTTTCTTTCCTATGCACTTTTAATTTAGTGAAACATGAATGTACATGGGATGGTTACCCTCTTTCAGTCGTCCATCAGCTGCTGCAGCTCCATGAGGGAAAATGGTTTTGACAAAAATCCCCATCTGACCACGTGCTGAGTCCTGCCCACCGACAATACTGAATCCTAGGCCCTACAAGGAGAACAACATTTTTTCCCCCATAATTGAATTCAAAAAGTGAAACTTTCATGTATTTTACATTCATTACATACACTGAACAAAATTATAAATACTTTTGTTTTTGCCCCCATTTAGCATGAGCTGAACTCCCAGACCCAGACCCCATCAATACAGTGAAACTGCACATTTTCGAGTGGCCTTTTATTGTGGCCAGCCTAAGGCACACCTATGCAATACCTATGCCGTCTGATCAGCATCTTGATATGCCACACCTGTGGAGTGGATAGATTATCTCAGCAAAGGTGAAGTGCTCACTGACACAGATTTTGACAGATTTGTGAACAATATTTGAGAGAAATAGGCCTTTAGTGTACATAGAGAAAGTCTTAGATCTTTGAGTTCTGCTCACGATGAATGGGGGCCAAAACAAAAGAGTTGCGTTTATAATTTTGTTCAGTGTATAAAGTGAAATATTTGAGGCCTTTTTTTGTTTTAATCTTGATGATGACAGCTTAGAGCTCATGGAAATAAAAAATCCATATCTTAAAATATTAGAATAAGGAACGTCTAAAACAGAAATGACGCCCTGACAAGTTTAAAAGTTCTGAAATAAGTTAATTTATGCACTCAGTACTTGGTCGTGGCTCCTTTTGCATGACTTACTGCATCAATGCGGCGTGGCATGGAGACAATCAGCTCGCCTGTATTGTTGGTCTGGTGTCTCTCATTTTCCTCTTGAAAATACCTCATAGATTCTATATGGTGTTCAGGTCAAACGAGTTGGCTGGCCACTCAACCACAGTAATACCACGGTAAGCAAACCAGTTACTAGTGGTTTTGGCACTCTTTTTTTCCTTAGCCCAGGTAAGACATTTCTGACGCTGTCTCTGCTTCATGAGTGGCTTTACACAAGGAATGTGACACTTGTATCTCATTTCCTGGACACCTCTGTTCCTGGTGGCTCTTGATGCACTGACTCCAGCCTTAATCCACACATTGTGGACCTCCTCCAAGTTCTTGAATCGGTGTTGCTTGACAATCCTCTGAAGGTTGTGGTCTTCCCTGTTGCTTGTGCACCTTTTCCTACCACACTTTAACCTACCAGTCAGCTTTCCATGAATATGCGTTGATACAGCACTCTGTGAACAGCCAGCCCATTCAGCAAAACCTTTAGTGGCTTACCCTCATTGTGGAGGGTGTTTATGAATATGCTCTGGACAACTATCACCCGAATCCATGTGCGCTATGGTAACCTTTTTTCAACAAGGCAGCATAAATCGTTAAAACACCAGCTTTGCACATACAAAATGCTATACGTTTTCAAAAAATGTGTACAACAATATCAACACAGGAATCTCATTATTTTGAGGTGTGATGCTTTCAATTTCAAAAGGCCCAAATCACATAATCACAATGTGACAGGTTCCAGCAGGGGACTTTGTTTTGAATGTCCGGATCCCCAAGTTATGCTGTGTGAAATGCATAATTAAAGGCATGGCAATATTAACCTTGTTTTGGCAATAGTATGATGATGCTACACTATTGTTATGTTTGGTGAATCAAGTATTTCAGCAATTTGTGCTTCAAAGCAAACACATAATTGATAAAGTAATAAATAAATAAAGTAACGCATCTCTTATTGTGCGTTTACAAACACATAAGCTGAGCTTTATTCATGCACACATGTCCAAGGAGTGCACTTACCTTGCCCTGGCCTTTCATCAGCACTATACTGGAGATAATGGAGGCTGGGCCAGTCGCCATGGAGACTCCACTTGAATGGTGCTCAGGGAGCGGGCTGATTTCTTAATTATCTGATATTCCTAAAAGGGAGATAAATGTAGATAAATGAGATAAAAAGCAAAAACAGTCAGACAATCTTGTAAAAACAGTATTGTTAATTATACTGTGATGAGATGCTTGACTAAGTTTATTCCAAGTTTATTCTTGTGGCACATTTGCATTTTTCCCCAGTACTTTAGGTCAACTGTATTTTTCTTTTTCCCTGTAGCTCACTCTGCAGGATATCCACACAGCCAGTGAGAGGCTGTGATTCTAAACGTTGCCCCTTTCTATTTTACTTCCTTTCCTCAATTATCCTCTCATTAACACAGCAATTAGTGCAGCTCTCCTTAACATTGTTGTCCTGACAGTTAGAGCAGAGTGATGGACCAGGCTTTGATCCAGCTCTGTGTGTGTGCAAGTGGCAGTAAAATACTACATGTATGGTTGGTGGATTGCGCCACGGATTACATAGCAAACAAGGCTGTTGTGACTGTGGCAAGTGTACATTGTTGTTAATAAGTCCGCCATACACACACTGCCAGACTTAATTTTAGGGCTGACCTCAAATAGTTGAAGATTCAATCCTTCGATGGGTGGAGCCTGATTCGACTGTCAATCTCACAGTCGAAGCTTCGCGGCAAAACAAGGATCATGCGGTTTTGGCGATATGGGGGTGCAAAGTCCGATTTTACATAGAACTACGCGTTTTCTCCCAATAAGTTAATATACAGCCTGTTACGATATACATTTCAACGTTTAATGCTGTCAATAAACATGTAAAAACAATAAAACTTTCAATAAATGTTTTTAAAGTGCGTGAATAAATCCAAAATTTGAACCCTAACCCTGGGTCGTCAGTGCATGTGTAGACGTGAGCGTGTATGTATGTAGTGGCAGAAGAGGAACACTTGCTGAAGAGACCGAGCCCCAGCTTCACTGGTGGTGTGCTGAGTTGTCCGCACCTCACGGGACTTTTGGATAATTTATCGCCGTTGATGAACCACTCGAAAAATATTTTAAATAGTCGGCTACTTGAAATAGACCCGCGAGGGTGCTTGTCATGCAGTTGTCAGAGGTAAAAACAGTTTTTATCATGTTTTAACCTCTGTCCTGCCATTTATTTATAAATTTCTTCTCTCTTTTTTTCAAGTTACTCATTTATTCTTGATAGAACCATTCCACATGCCTTGCTGTTTTGTGATGTCATCACTTGATGGCACTGTTGTAAAGTATTAAAGTAAATGTGTTTACCTGTACATTTATTCATTTAACGCTTTTATCCAAAGCAACTTACATTTGCTATGTATGTCAGAGGTAAAATGCCTCTGGAGCAACAAGGGGTTACGTGTCACAGTGGGGAATGGAACGGGGGTCTCTCACACCAAAGGCATGTGTATTATCCACTGCTCCATCACCACCCACACACTATAATTTCTGACCAAAGCTTGCATGGTCTATATGATAAAAAAACTACTAACGCTTTACTGGAAAGGTCAATTACAACTATATTCAGGTTACATGTACACATAAGGGCCCTCAATGAGTACTGATCATTTACATTTACATTT
>JALXJV020000410.1:0-10658 GCA_024633595.2 Lepomis macrochirus
TCCTTTAGTCCATCTATGGCTGTTGTTGGCTGCAGTCTCTCTCTGAGCCACCAGATGGCAGCACCTTCACATTCACAAACAGAGGAAGTGACTGCAGACAGAAAACAGATTGACCCTGTGCTCAGTCTGTTTTCAGGTGTTTTAACATTAAAGTTCAGTCATGACCAGAGATTAATCAGAGTAACATCAACCCAACAACAAGTTTTTCCGACTTTTAACATTTTATCCTGAGAGCAGAGAGCGGTAACAAAAGAAAACCACCCAGCTCTGACTCAGTCACTGCACATAAAGAGTTAAACAATAATCCACCGTGTATGTGGCCCTGCTTTTAGCTGGGCAGGGAGTAACCAGGTGCCTGATTCATCTGGTCCTGATTAGAAGCTGAAGGCCCCTCTGACCCTGTCCTCCCCCTCTCTGCTACAGGATGGGGTCTTTCTCTGCAGTCACATAACAGCAGTAGCTGGTCCGGTCGAAGGGTCATGCTGGTGTCGTCCTTTAAGAGCTGAACCTTCAGGGTGTCTTCACTGTCCTAAAACAGCAGCTCAGAAGGACCAGGCTGAGATGTGAGTTGGTCTGCAGAGACAGAAGGACTGAGGACAGGGCTGAGGACAGGGCTCAGCTCAGAGCTGGCTCTCTGCGTCTGACACCAGTGTTTCACCAACAGGATTACCTCTGATCCATGCAGAGGACTCAGCTACAGCAGGATGTGGGACATCTGGAGTCTTCACAGTTTTATTTCAGGTACAGCAGGACAGCAGCAGGAAGACTTGGAGAGGAACAGGTGCATCGCCAAAGCCACAGTCTAAGGATGGAGAACCAAAGTGTTGTAGGGACAGAGTAGGGACGGGGCTCCACATCTTCAGCGTGCTGTCTGTTTTCCACGTTCATGGCTAAAGAGACTTCTCGGCTTCAGGTCGCTGTAGCTGTCGTCTCTCTGTGACCTGCTGCCGCTACTTTCCAGATGTTCACGTGGTTTCTTTAACCAGTCCCTCCAGAAAAACGCGATTATGCGATCGCTGAATTCAATGCATAATCAGCCAAAGTCCGCATATTTATGCGGGGGGTGGAGGGGGGGTCGCATTTTTTCAAATACTCCGCAATTTCGCCGCATAAATTGCATAAATATCCCGCATATTCCATCGCATTTTTTAAGAAAACGTTCCGCGTAATCAAGGATTTTTGCCCACAACAATCACAAAAAAACTCCACATTTTTCTGGAAGGACTGTTTAACGTGACACCACAGTGACTCGACCGTCTTTGGAGCGTCCATCGATTCCACAAACATGAAAATCTGTGAGCTGAATTTATACGACTAAAGATAAAGATCTGAGAGTGAGAGCCACAAACACAAAGCCACGGCGCCGTTTCTACCTGTTTTAGCCTACGTTAGCGAGCTGCCCTGTACCGCCTCTGAGCCCAAGATGACCAGGTGAGGCATCATGGGATACCAAAGGTACGCAGCATAAAAACGACAGGAAGGACCTTCTGTCTATCAACGATCTCACAGAGGTGACTTGATTTTTATAGTAAAGTAATATGAACTAATTTAGATAAATAAACTTTGTATAAATGCAAATTAAACATATTCAGACTCGCTGGATTGTACCAGCTGGTACAATCAGAGTTTCTTTTCCCTCCTGGAGTCCTGTGCAGTTTATATGGACATCAGCTACACACAGCGTGAGAGCCTCAGACACCCAGGAGGACTAACATTAACCCAGCTCTCCCTACCAGCTCGGCTCCTAACCTGCTGGGTCTTTTTCAAGCTGGGACAGAGAGAGGGACGAGCGAGAGGACGTGCTGCTGTACGGCGCTCTGCAATCAAACCCCATTTTAAACAGGCCCAGTAAAAAAAGCGGCGCTGAAAGTGAGGCTGCATGCTGACAGAAGTCTGATCAGCTGTTTGATGTGTTTTCCTATTATTAAAGTGTGAAACAAAGAACACGTGGTCGTCTGCGAAAGGACGTCGGCCTAAAGCAGTGTGATTGTGTTTGTCTCACGTCCATCAGAACATCAGTCCAGTGTGCCTGTTTATTAAACCTGTTTGTTCTCAGCTGCTGCAGTGAACTCTGGTACGTAAAGGACATTTAGGTCTTTATCAGCTCAAAGTCTTTTTGGCTGGTTTAAACTTAATGGGATGTAACTTGGGAAGAAACTGTGACTTTTTTTAATAACATTTCTATCCCATGTTGCAGGTCCAACACACACTGTGTGGATCACATGACACCATGAGGACAGACGCTCCCACTGAAACCATTAAAAGGTCGTTATTACATGAATCATGACCTTTCATTTTGAAACTAAAGCATCATATCTGCAGTACATAGGTTTTTTCACCAGATGGCGTCACCACACAGGTTTTCCCTATGGGGGGGGAGGCTGCATGTTATTCTCCTGGTTTCCACTAGGGGCGCTGTGGACTGTGTTATGAAGCATGTTAGTGGCTCAATGATGTGAAATGATGTTTCTGAGTGTGTGTGGATGATGTCTTATATTCAGCCCCCCCACATGTGAATGAACATGAACCAGCAGGCAGCGAGTCTGATGGCAGAGTAACAGAGAGCGCCACGGAGGAGGAGGGGGAGGAGGAGGAGGAGGAGGAGGGAGGGGTTCCTCATCTGACTCAACTCAGAACGTCGAGCTGGACGACAGGAGACTCCACTGGAAAAGGTCCTGAAACATGAAATCATGCTCAATATATTTTGGCTTTTTTGACAAGAATTTGCAAAAAACATCAAAGTGAAAACAGATTTTTACAAACTAATGTAAATTAATTAAAAGCATAACTGAGTTCAGAAGGTAAGAGAAGAGAGTTTACTGTCAGACTGATGCACCGAGGCAGGAGGAAGCAGGCAGGAGGTGGAGCTGCTGCACCTGCAGGAGGTCTGGACCGATCAGAACGAGTCCAGGTTCAGGTTTTTAGCTTCTGTCTGGAGATAAAAGGGAAAATCAGCCGGGCTGACATGAATCCCAGCTAACAGTCAGGGATCATGTTATTCATTATTCATTTATTATTACTCTCGGCCTCGTTATCCTACAGACAAAACAGTAAGGGATCCTGTTTAGGGATGAAGTTACTTCACTCAGTAACCATCTCTCTTACATTTAAACAGCCGTCTGTGCGTCTCTGCCAGGACAGAAGACCATAACATAACATCCTAATCTGTTCACATGATGCATTAATATTTACTGAAATCTGCTGCAAACTGACTCTCTGCTGTAAGTGTAAGGTCACCTTTTCCTTCCAAGTTAAACACAAACTGATTAAATCTGTGTCTGCAGACCAGAGGTCAGTGTGTGTGACGTGTCGGCTCAGTAATCAGTCTTCATACTTACTGAAGAAGCTGCTGCAGCCGTCCGTCCTGCCTAAACCCTTTCAGACAGCCTGAGTTGTTTGGAGCTATGCAGAGCTTCATGAACCATGTGACCATGTGACCATGTGACCACGTAGCGTCCTAACCCTCTGATTTAAAGGCCCTGGATGTACCTAGTGGTCCAGGATGTGGTCTGCCCTGAGGGACAGGGCTTTATAGCCTCAGGGCCACAGTAAACACAGAGCTGTACAGAGAATCAAAGTAAAACAACACAGAGCTGTTTCAGGGAGAAAGAAAACGTTTGTGTGAGCCGACACTTCAGCTCCTGTCAGGTGAGGACCATGAGGCTGACTTCAGGTCCTGGTCCTGGTCCTGGTCCCTTTAAAGTCTACGACCACCCGGGTAGAGGTAATAGTGTGAATGTATTCTTATCTGTATCCTGTCTGAACGAAGTCAGTCTGACGTCCTCGTGGCTGGTCCCTCTGTCCACCGTCTCTCTGTCCACTGTCCCTCTGTCCACCGTCCCTCTGGGCTCGCCGTCTCTGATTCTCTGCTTCTCTCCTGGTAGTCAAATAACAAAAGCCAACATACTCGTGCAGAGTAGAGAGAGATTCTGATTCCAACATCACATTAACTCAGTTCTTCCACTTAGTGCCTCTTACAGCTGAAGACACACTTTGCTTACTGTAAATTTATAACCACGTGTAAATAGTAATTTAGCATTAAGTATCATGAACTGTCAGCAATTTTTAACAGTCACATTAATTATTTATCATCACATTTATATGTAACTTCCCTTTAACTGTTTTAAGGTAACAGGTCTTATATGAGCTCTTGTTAACATGAATGAGTGCTAAAACATGTTAAACATGTGCATGGTGACCAAATCAGACTGTAGCTGGCTGACTTACACTTTGTCCCAGCCTCATGTTCTCTAACTAACACAGCTATGAGTCTGTAGAACACAATGAGCCACTTCAGCTAACACAAACTGGTAGCTTAGCAATTAGCCATTAGCTAGCATTAGCCATTAGCGCGTAGCTAGCATTAGCGATTAGCTAGCATTAGCGATTAGCTAGCATTAGCGATTAGCCATTAGCGCGTAGCTAGCATTAGCGATTAGCGTTAATCTAGCATTAGCCATTAGCGCGTAGCTAGCATTAGCGATTAGCGTTTAGCTAGCATGTTTAAAGAGCATAATCCGACGGTACAATAAGAACCAGAGTACAGTGAACATTAGACAACAGTCTTATAACCCTGACTGTTGTTTCTGTTAATTATCTGAACCCCAGTGTGTTTGTCTGCTTAGCAACAGGCTAACGTTAGCTAACAGCTGATGAAGGAGCTTGTAGATCAGCAGAGTTTCACTGTTTCGTACCAGCAGCTCTTCTCAGCGTACACACGTTTCAGGACGTTTCAGGCTGCACGTAGCGCTCTCCACCATAGACATAGACGATATCATATCTATGTATATTATGTCTAAGGTCTCCCCGCTCTGTTCATAAGGCTGCAGCGTAGCACGCTCCCTGGTGGGACGACATGGAACTACAGCTCTGAACTACACATGGTGTTAGTGCCCCTGTGTTTAACCACAGTCTATGTGTTTAACACCAGGAACAATGTTTTTATTATAACAGGGAACAGGTGACTGCAGGGTGCTGGATCAGGCCTTGGACTCCTCTTTTGATTGTTTTCCTGACGCCTATAGGGGACTGATCCTGACCAATTCAGAAATAAATAAATAAGCATCTGATTAAATGCACAAAAAATAAAGTCAACAAATAAATATAGGCAGTAATTAAATTAGACAAGGAGACAAATGTATATATATATGTTTTAATTAGCTTCTTTATTTATTCACCTTTGTAATAATTCCCTTATTTATTTAATGTTCGTTATAAACTTCAACTTTATTTATTAATTACTCCTTTTTTAAATGTATTTATTTACGCGTGTTTCAATATTTTAATCTGTTTTATTCTTCCGTTGCATTTTCTACCCTACTTATTTTCACCCCTGGTTTTTATTTCTGCCTGTCCTTTTTACATTTCTCTATGCATTTCTGCCTCGTTATGCAAATGAGAGGGGCCGGGGTCTCAGTGGTTGAACTTCTCTCCTATTGGTGGACCAGTCAGCAGAGCTCCAGGCCTGCTCTGCCTGCACACATCAGTGAGCTTGCTCCGCACAGTCAGAGGGCTCCTGCAGTGATCAGAGGTGTTTGAGGACACCACAGTCAGGTCTTCTGTTTCATCAGGACTCTCTGACAGACTGGTTCAGTTTGCTGCATGCACGGACATGAAAGGGGCTCTAGTTACGTTACATTCATCAGATAAAGATGCTAAAATAAACACGTTTTCCATGAATGTCATTACAACATGATTAATATGACTCCATAAAGGGCAGATCTCTCTTTGATCAGGAGTCTGTTGGTTGATTTCAGGCTTTGTGTTGCAGTATCACACATCTGGATCGAATAGTGCTGCTGGGAGAGAAAGTGTCGACCACGTAGTGAGAAATGAAATCTCTGTCTTAAGCTATTATTCATTACTCTCGGTCGGTAACGCTCGTTATCCTACAGACGAAGCTCGAATGATAGTCCAGTTCCCACAGCTGTTAAATTCAGCAGATAGAGAAGCGTCTGTGTGTTTAAGCAGACAGAAGAGAAGCTAAGTTACTTAATCAATGACGATGTGTTTAGAATAAGCTCAAATCAATCAACAAACCCTTCCCCTGTAAGTGTCTACATGATTAAACTTATCATTTTGAATGTTTCCTGTCAAATCACATGATTTTATTTTGTATTTCTTGTGTGTATTTCCTGTCCTGACAGTGGAGATGGAACGGGAGGCGACTCCAGGTCTGCAGCTGGACCCTCTTTCTTCTGCAGTTTTCAGGGCCTGTGGGAAGAAACCTGACTCTGTTACTCTGCTGGACTAAACCCAATCCAGGACTGTCGGACCACTGTCCTGTTAGACTTTCTATACCACCAGGGCAGGTATTTAGTCCTGGATCAGGACTCTGGATCTGGACTCTGCCTGCTCTGATGCTTTACTGTATGAAATCAGTATTTACAATATTAATGTCATAATGTTGATGTTTCAGGTCCTCAGATTTGTATATTTCTGCATGAGAGAAATATTTTAAATACAATAAACCTCCACTATTAAAAGACGTGGTTTCTTTGTACTAAAGTCTGCAAACAGAAACCTGGTACTGGATCTGGGTTTGTCAGTTGGCTCCAGCCAAAGCTGATGTTAACAGGATGTTTCTTAACTTAAGATGCTGCATAGAACATGAGGTCAGAGGAAAACACTTATTAACCTTCACACTTTGTTTATTCAACTATTTATGTTAGTGTTTGCTTCATGATGCTGTTTGACCAACAGCAGAGCTATTATTTACCCATACAGTGACATTTCCCTCTCCTCCAGTCTGCAGGGCGAGAGCCGGCAGGAAAGGTCTGTCCTCTTTGAGCCCACACAGTGTTATGGCTGCGGCCCGGCTGACGGTGAGTGTCCTGGGTTTTTCTCCCTTTTATCAGTTATTCTGTTTTTTCTTCGGTTTTCTCCCGCCTGCATTCTTCCTTGTGTCTGCTCCCCTGTGTCCTCTCTCTGGTCCTGAGCCCAGCCAACGATCCACACCTGCTTCTCATCAGCCACCTCGTCAGCCTGCCTCACCTGCCAGTAGTCAACCTGATCTCTGCCTGTATTTCTACCCCGGTTCTCCAGTCAGACTCGGCTTGATCGTCGTTGCTCCTTACCCGGTGCCACCTCTATGTTCGAGCTCCCGTGTTCCTTGTCTTTCCCCCGTTTTCCCTGTGCTTTGTCTCTGTATTCTCTAACCCTGTCTCTCTGTTTGTTTCCCTCCAGGTCCACTCACCCTCGTCCTCCGTTCAGTCAGCTGGGCTCATCTACTGGCCCTCTCCTCCTCGGACTTCCCCCACGGCGTCCTCCCTCGCCTCCTCGCTTCCCCGGCCCCAGTGTTCCCCGGCTCCCTGGTTCTTCACCTCCTTGGTTCCCCGTCCCTGAGTTTCCCCGACATCCACCTCTCCCTCCCCTCCAGTCCCTCAACCCCTTTTTCCCTCAATAAACCTCCTTTCCTCAGAGTGCTGCGTTTGGCTCCTCTCTGTCCGCACACCACACCGTAACATACAGCCTCAAGTCTGTGAGGGTTCAGGCCTTAGGGGGGTCACTTTGGGCCCTACACCAGGAAGATTGGAGAAAAGCCCTCTGAGTGAAAGCGCTCTGTAAATACAATGTTTTATTAATATTATTATAACAGCAAACAGGCGACTGCAGGGTGCTGGATCAGGCCTTAGACTGACACCAGGAGGCCTAAACCTCAAAGCCCCCCTTCCAGTGTATTTTGACATTTATAGTTTTATAGTTATAGTTATTTTTTTTTAGACAGATAGTTTTTCGGAGTCATTCCCTCACAACGTTGATCACTCACATAGCTTAACAAATAATTAAAATTTTCACGTCAGGTCATCGTGTGCTGGTAACAGCTGCTCCTGCCAACAGTAAAGTGTAGTGACGTTAACACAGCATGTCGTTAGTGAACGCTGCAGCCGCTCAGTTTTTGGTTGTCATGGTAATGTATTACGTCCGACTATTAGCCACACCCCCATTCTCTGTTTGAGGAAGCAGGCTGAGTTAAAACTGTCAGGAGGGACTTTAAACAGACACAATCAGACACTTGGACTCTAACCTTAAATCCTGACCCTTCGCTCATCACAACATGTGAGCTCAACAGGCTAACGCTGTCAGTATGTTTACGTCTGTAACAGCAGTGACAGCTGGGACCTGCTGCTGCTGTTCAGACCCAGGTTTGATTCAGACTCATCCACCATCGTGTCTGTTATGGCCCGTGTGTTTCCCTCTCTGCCCTAAGCTCCGCCCCCAACGCCACAGCCAGCAGGCCGAGGAGCGTGGCTGATTCCCCTCTCCCAATCGGTGGACAGAGTCCAGGGGCTGGAGAAGGAAGCCGGTCTACAGTGAGAGAGACGGGGTCCACTGAGAGCTCGGCAGAGACAGCGGACTCGTGAGGACCAACCACGAGCTGCCCCACGGCCGAGTGAAGCCGGGCGTAACAGACTCTGGCAGACTCTGTCCTGCGGTTAGGTGCAGTGATTTACTGTTATTTTGCTGTCAGTACTGCTGCGTTTGTGTCTGTGCTGCCTTGGTTCCCTTTAAAAAGGACCTTTGTCACTCGCTTCCCTTTTCAGAGTTTTCTGTTTCTCCTGCGTCGAGAGACACTTTTTGTTATTTATTGTAAATAAATTTCCTTTTCTATTAAACGTGGTCCTGTTTCCTGTTTTCTTCTGCCCTGGAACTGAGCAGGACTCTTAACCCCTCGTTGCTCCAGAGGCGTTTCAGCTGATGATCTGTGCATGACCACCACCAATTCACTAGATGGCGCTGTCAAAACAAACTAGGGTGGTAGGATTGGGGTCCGAGGACTGCGGGGTCCTGGACACACGGCCTCCGGTACTGCAGCTGTACCGTATGACTTAACTCAGCCATCGTCTCTGCAGCATGCTGCTCTGACAACTGATGAGTCGCCGGCTGCTGCTCTTCTCATTGGCTGCTGACGCTGAACTGAAAATAAAGTTGTGACTTTCCAGAGACGCTGCTGCTGCTGCTGCGTTCAGGTGCTGCAGGAAAACTCCATGCTCGCATGCTGATCTGCACTCTGAGTGGGAGGACGTCCTGGGCTTCAACAGACGCCTGAAGGCAGCGTTTTTCAGGCGGTGGTAAACTGAACAAGGGGTTCGAACAGTGAAGCGGACTGTTCCATCTGCAGGGTTAGTGGTTCTGTCTCTGGTCCTGAATGTGAATCATGTCCCCTAAAGTAGCAGTGTGCACAGTGAATCTCACTGCAGACGTCTGACTGAAGGTTCTGCAGAGTAAAACTCACCACTTCCTGTCTGTTGCTCCTCTGGTTGTGACACATCCGTTACATATTATTGATCAGCTGACAGAGGATATCTTATGCTCTTCAGGTCGACAGAGTCTCATGCAGGTTCAGGTCTGCACAGAGCTGTGATGATGATGAAGGTCCTGGTCCTCGGTCTCTCCTGGGTCCTCTGGGTCTCAGCTGACGGTAAGTTTCATGTTTCAGATTTAAACTCTGAGGCTTCAGATCAAACAGACAGCTGATCCTCCTGATCAAGAGGTAACTTCCTGATTAACCCAACTACGAAAGATGGACAGGTGTTACATGAGCTCTGTTGCCATGGAGATTTACTCTGCATCTCTGCTCCGAGCGGGTTAGTTAACTTCTCCTTAACACATTACAGACAGCCCTGCAGCCTCAGTGATTCAGACCAGCTGTTTAAACAAAGTGTTTTCACATTGTTCACCAGTGTTTTAGATTATGTGTCAGAAAGGAGCCAGACGTTAAAGACCTGACATTATAGTCCAGACTTTAAAGTCCGGACATTAAAAGGGCTGTATGGAGTTTTTCTACTAAAATGAATCCTTTTTTTATTGCCTGTGTATGAAGGGGCTGTAATCTGACATTTAAGCGATCCACCTGCGGGTTTGGCTATTAACTCTGAAGGTATTCCTGTTCCTATTCGAAGGCTCGGGTCGGATTTTCCGCGAAATCCAGTGACTGACACCAGCATGGCGCTCCGAGCCTCTCGCTGTGTCTACTTTGCTCCCGACAGCGACGACACTGCATCTTCACGACATGGAGTCTAACACTGAGAAAGACCTGGTCCCAGCACAACACAGACTCCAACATAAACTCAACTAGTCAAAGCCTGCAGAAATGATGTAGCGGTAAAAAGCTAATGTGGAGCGATTTGTTTACGTATCCCATAGTGATGCAGCCACGAGCAGCTAGCTAACGCTACATTAGCTCAGACCATGGCTGTTTGCTTCAGTAGCGTTCAATTTAGATTTATTGCCTTTTACTGATGGGTACACAGCTTCTCCACCTCTCAGTCTGTAACTAACATGACCCACATAATATACAGCCCAGAGGAAGAAGAGCCATCCGCTAACACTAGTTACAGTAAAGTTACTTACTGCGGTCTGACTGTTATAAAGTGTGACACAGTCTGATAATATTCAGTCCAGCTCTCTACCCGTTTCATTATCATCCAGTACATGTAGCTGTGCTGACACTGCTGAGCCTCCTGACAGATTCACAGATAGTAAAGATAGTTACTGACAGCAGCAGGCGAGCTAACGATGTAGCACGTCGGCTAAATGCAGTAAATGTACCGTGATCATGTGACGAGCCTGGATTAGTTCAACCTGCAGCTGATAAAACTGTTACAGTAACGTTGCAGTGGGAGTTTCCCTGAGTTCCCAGCTCTGTCTGTCTGTAG
>JALXJV020000411.1:0-10630 GCA_024633595.2 Lepomis macrochirus
TTTACAAGGTTTGCCACGGCTGTAACCTTGCTGGCCGGGCTTTACAAGGTTTGCCACTTCTGTAACCTTATGCGGTCGGGCTTACAAGGTTTGCCACGGCTGTAACCTTGCGGCCGGTTTACAAGGTTTGCCACTGCTGTAACCTTCATGGCCGGCTTTACAAGGTTTGCCACGGCTGTAACCTTAGCGGCCGGGCTTTACAAGGTTTGCCACGGCTGTAACCTTGCGGCCGGCTTTACAAGGTTTGCCACGGCTGTAACCTTGCATGGCCGGCTTTACAAGGTTTGCCACGGCTGTAACCTTGCGAAGCCGGCTTTACAAGGTTTGCCACTTCTGTAACCTCTGCGGCCGGGCTTTACAAGGTTTGCCACTTCTGTAACCTTAGCGGCCGGCTTTACAAGGTTTGCCACGTCGTACTCTGCGGCCGGCTTGGCTAGATGTCCTGCTAACCGCTTTACAAGGCTCCACCCCGGGAGACACCCGCCGCGCTCCACAAAGGGGCTCACCTCCTCGGTACACGCTCAGTGAAAAGGGCCCTCCTCCGGCACCTTGACCTCCGGGTCGAACCTTGGGAACCCAAACTTAAGCCCCCCCCTGTGGCTAAGCAAAGCCGCTACCAAGGCTGCCGTGTTCCTGGTACACCGCTTTCAACCTTGGCGGCCGCTTTACAAGGTTTGCCACGGTCGTAATCTTATGCGGCCGGCTTGGCTAGATGTCCTTGCCAACCGCTTTTACAAGGCCCACCCCGGGAGACACCCGCCGCTCCCACAAGGGCTCACCTCCCCGGTACATCGCTTCAGTGAAAAGGGCCCTCCTCCGGCACCTTGACCTCCGGTCGAACCTTGGGAACCCAAACTTAAGCCCCCCCCGGTGGCCAAGCAAAGCCGCTACCAAGGCCGCGTGTCCCTGGTACACCGCTTTCAACGTGTTTAATACAACAGATAACTGAAACTTTTGGTTCTCTCCCCAGGTCACGAGAGCCTGTTGGGGCCGTGGATGTCTGCTGGGGAGGGAGTCATTTTCGCGGAGGTCTTCCCATCCGGGAGAGAGGTCAGTTCAACTTGAAATTCCACCCCGAGTCCAACGGTGCAAAGCGCTTTTCTCAGCACCTTCCTATCAAAAATCATTTGTCAGAAACTCACCGACTTTTGACACTTAGAAATTAGCTGTCATGTTCTGTCCGCTAATGCGGCATATATGCTGCCAGCGGGACAGCCTCTGGCAGCTACTTCCAATTGTCTCCAAAACACATCGCTCCAACTTGAAATTCAAGGCCGAAGTCCAACGCCGCGAAACCGCTTGGCTCCACCGCCTTCCTGTCAAAGTTATTCGTGAATGAAAGCACGGCTTTCTGCCTGTGGCTGCCGTGCCTGCTTCTACAGCCTTACCAGTGGGTTTCCACTAACCACAACCACTCGGGAACCAAGTTCGCCAAGGTCTCTGTGGCAGAGGTCCCCAAGTGGGGATGCATAGCCCGCTCACCTGCCAGCAGACGCTGCGCACCGTGGTCCATTGGACGTGCTGCCTCCAAAATCCTGCAAAACACGTTAGTCCCACTGGAAATTCCACCCCGAGTCCAACGGTGCCACCCCCGCAGCTCTACCGCCTTCCTGTCAAGAGTTATCCACAAAAGACTCCTCAGGAGGGCGGGCCTGACGGTAACTCCGCCTACGAACGTCGTAACGGGACCGGCTTGGTACCGCTGGATGCGGAATCATCACAAATGTGGGGTAGACGCCGGTTGCACTACTCTACCTCCTTCCTGTCAAAAGTTATTCCCCAAAACCCGCCCGACCAGTGACACTTTGAATCTGGTTGTTATTTCCTCAACCGCACGCGGCATATATGCCGCGTCCGGACGGCCTCTGACAGCTACTCTCAAATTTTCCCCAAACGCACTCAGTCTTGCTGGAAATTCCACCCGAGTCCAACGCCACGACAACCGCTTGGCTCCACCGCCTTCCTGTCAAAGTTATTCAGCCATGAAAGCACGGCTTTCTGCCTGTGGCTGCTGTGCCTGCTTCTACAGCCTCACCAGTGGGTTTCCACTAACCACAACCACTGGAAGCAAGTTCGCCAAGGTCTCTGTGGCAGAGGTCCCCAAGTGGGGATGCTTAGCCCAGAATCCGCCTGTGTGCGGCTGGTCAGCGCCCTGCCTTGAGTCCGCAAGGCGCGGGTTCAAGTCCCCTCTGCACCTCACGCACGCTTTCCTTCAACTGCCTTTGTCTGAATCCCACGCTTCAAGTACCACCTCCGCTCACCTGCTGGGAGGCGCTGCACTGTGGTCCACTGGACGCAGCTGCCTCCCTTGACACCAGACGATCCCGGTTCGAGTCCACCTCCGTGCAGGAGACGGCTGGGATTGCTGTCCCGGCCTCCCTCTGAGCTGCCTGTCCTGCTCCCGCCCGGAGGGGCCCATAAGCTTTACCTATGAAAATTCAACTTGGCTCCAACTGGCCGGGTGACGCTCAGATCGACTGCAAATCCTCCCCGAAGTCCAACGGTACTCACTCCCCGCGGCTCTACTGACCTTCCTGTCAAGAGATATTACAAAGTATAATCCTGCCGCCAGGATCATCATGTGATGATCGTGGCTATTACCCCTTACCTAGTTCCGCTTAACCAGCCTTTGTGGATGTACATTTTCAAAGTGTCAAAATGCCAGTCCTTGCGGCCGGTTTTACAAGGTTTGCCACTGCTGTAACCTTGCAGGCCGGGCTTTACAAGGTTTGCCACGGCTGTAACCTTGCATGGCCGGCTTTACAAGGTTTGCCACTGCTGTAACCTTGCTGGCCGGCTTTACAAGGTTTGCCACGGCTGTAACCTTAGCGGCCGGCTTTACAAGGTTTGCCACTTCTGTAACCTTAGCGGCCGGCTTTACAAGGTTTGCCACGGCTGTAACCTCATGGGCCGGCTTTACAAGGTTTGCCACTGCTGTAACCTTCATGGCCGGGCTTTACAAGGTTTGCCACTGCTGTAACCTCATGCGGCCGGCTTTACTAAGGTTTGCCACGGCTGTAACCTTGCGTGGCCGGCTTTACAAGGTTTGCCACTGCTGTAACTCTCATGGCCGGCTTTACAAGGTTTGCTCACGGCTGTAACCTTGCATGAGCCGCTGGCTTTACAAGGTTTGCCACGGCTGTAACCTCATGGCGGTCGGCTTTTACAAGGTTTGCCACTTGCTGTAACCTTACGGCCGGCTTTACAAGGTTTGCCACGGCTGTAACCTTCGCTGGCCGGCTTTACAAGGTTTGCCACGGCTGTAACCTTGCATGGGCCGGGCTTTACTAAGGTTTGCCACTTCTGTAACCTTGCTGGCCGGCTTTACAAGGTTTGCCATCGGCTGTCAACCTTTGCGGCCGGTTTACTAAGGTTTGCCACGGCTGTAACCTTGACGGCCGGCTTTACAAGGTTTGCCACGGCTGTAACCTTGCATGAGCCGGCTTTACAAGGTTTGCCACTGCTGTAACCTTGCGGCCGCTTTACAAGGTTTGCCACTGGCTGTAACCTTGCTAGCCGGGCTTTGCTAAGGTTTGCCACTTCTGTAACCTTGCATGGCCGTTCTATGCCGTTTACAAGGTTTGCCACGGCCGTAACTCTATGCGGCCGGCTTGGCTAGATGTCCTTGCCAATCCGCTTTACAAGGCCCACCCCGGGAGACACCCGTCGCGCTTCCAATAAGGGCTCACCTCCCCGGTACATCGCTTCAGTGAAAGGGCCCTCCTCCGGCACCTTTGACCTCCGGGTCGAACCTTGGGAACCCAAACTTAAGCTCCCCCCTGTGGCTAAGCAAAGCCGCTACCAAGGCGTCGTGTCTCTGGTACACCGCTTCAACCTTGCGGCCGGTTTTACAAGGTTTGCTACGGCCGTATCTCTTGCGGCCGGCTTGGCTAGATGTCCTTGCCAATCCGGCTTTACAAGGCCCACCTCGGGAGACACCCGTCGCGCTTCCACAAAGGGCTTCACCTCCCCGGTACATCGCTCAGTGAAAAGGGCCCTCCTCCGGCACCTTTGACCTCCGGGTCGAACCTTGGGAACCCAAACTTAAGCTCCCCCCTGTGGCTAAGCAAAGCCGCTACCTAAGGCGTGCCGTGCTCCTGGTACACCGCTTCAACGCGGTTTAATACAACAGATAACTGAAACTTTTGGCTCTCTCCCCAGGTCACGTGAGCCTGTTGGGGCCGTGGATGTCTGCTGGGAGGGAGTCATTTTCAGGGAGGTCTTCCCATCCGGGAGAGAGGTCAGTTCAACTTGAAATTCCACCTCGAAGTCCAACGGTGCAAAGCGCTTTTCTAGCACCTTCCTATCAAAATCATTTGTCAGAAACTCACTCGACTTTTGACACTTAGAAATTAGCTGTCATGTTCTGTCCGCAATGCGGCATATATGCTGCCAGCGGGACAGCCTCTGGCAGCTACTTCCAATTGTCTCCAAAACACATCGCTCCAACTTGAAATTCAAGGCCGAAGTCCAACGCCGCGAAACCGCTTGGCTCCACCGCCTTCCTGTCAAAGTTATTCAGAAATGAAAGCACGGGCTTTCTGCCTGTGGCTGCCGTGCCTGCTTCTTACAGCCTTACCAGTGGGTTTCCACTAACCACAACCACTCGGGAACCAAGTTCGCCAAGGTCTCTGTGGCAGAGGTCCCCAAGTGGGGATGCATAGCCCGCTCACCTGCCAGCAGACGCTGCACCGTGGGTCCATTGGACGTGCTGCCTCCAAAATCCTGCAAAACACGTTAGTCCCACTGGAAATTCCACCCCGAGTCCAACGGTGCCACCCCCGCAGCTCTACCGCCTTCCTGTCAAGAGTTATCCACAAAGACTCCTCAGGAGGGCGGGCCTGACGGTAACTCCGCCTACGAACGTCGTGACGGGACCGGCTTGGTACCGCTGGATGCGGAATCATCACAAATGTGGGGTAGACGCCGGTTGCACTACTCTACCTCCTTCCTGTCAAAAGTTATTCCCCAAAACCCGCCCGACCAGTGACACTTTGAATCTGGTTGTTATTTCCGTCCGCACGCGGCATATATGCCGCGTCCGGACGGCCTCTGACAGCTACTTCAAATTTTCCCCAAACGCACTCAGTCTTGCTGGAAATTCCACCCCGAGTCCAACGCCGCGACAACCGCTTGGCTCCACCGCCTTCCTGTCAAAAGTTATTCAGCCATGAAAGCACGGCTTTCTGCCTGTGGCTGCTGTGCCTGCTTCTTACAGCCTCACCAGTGGGTTTCCACTAACCACAACCACTGGAAGCAAGTTCGCCAAGGTCTCTGTGGCAGAGGTCCCCAAGTGGGGATGCTTAGCCCAGAATCCGCCTCGTGGCGTGCTGGTCAGCGCCCTGCCTTTGAGTCCGCAAGGTGCGGGTTCAAGTCCCCTCTGCACCTCACGACGCTTCCTTCAACTGCCTTTTGTCTGAATCCCACGCTTCAAGTACCACCTCCGCTTCACCTGCTGGGAGGCTGCGGCACTGTGGTCCACTGGACGCAGCTGCCTCCCCTTGACACCAGACGATCCCGGTTCGAGTCCACCTCCGTGCAGGAGACGGCTGGGATTGCTGTCCCGGCCTCCTCTGAGCTGCCTGTCCTGCTCCTCAGCCCGGAGGGGCCCATAAGCTTTACCTATGAAAATTCAACTTGGCTCCAACTGGCCGGGTGACGCCTCAGATCGACTGCAAATCCTCCCCGAAGTCCAACGGTACCACTCCCGCGGCTCTCTACGACCTTCCTGTCAAGAGATATTACAAAGTATAATCCTGCCGCCAGGATCATCATGTGATGATCGTGGCTATTACCCCTTACCTAGTTCCGCTTAACCAGCCTTTGTGGATGTACATTTTCAAAGTGTCAAAATGCCAGTCCCGCTGAGCCGGCTTTACAAGGTTTGCCACGGCTGTAACCTTGCGAGGCCGGCTTTACAAGGTTTGCCACGGCTGTAACCTCATGCGGCCGGCTTTACAAGGTTTGCCACTTCTGTAACCTTATGCGGCCGGCTTTACAAGGTTTGCCACTTGCTGTAACCTTGCTAGGCCGGCTTTACAAGGTTTGCCACGGCTGTAACCTCATGCGGCCGGCTTTACAAGGTTTGCCACTGCTGTAACCTTGCGGCCGGTTTTACAAGGTTTGCCACGGCTGTAACCTCATGCGGTCGGCTTTACAAGGTTTGCCACTGCTGTAACCTTGCGGCCGGCTTTACAAGGTTTGCCACTGCTGTAACCTCTATGGCCGGGCTTTGCTAGGTTTGCCACTGCTGTAACCTTGCGGCCGGCTTTACAAGGTTTGCCACTGCTGTAACCTTATGGCCGGCTTTACAAGGTTTGCCACGGCTGTAACCTTAGCGGCCGGCTTTACAAGGTTTGCCACGTCTGTAACCTCTATGGCCGGCTTTACTAAGGTTTGCCACGGCTGTAACCTTGGCGGCCGGCTTTACAAGGTTTGCCACGGCTGTAACCTTTGCGGCCGGCTTTACAAGGTTTGCCACTGCTGTAACCTTGCGGCCGGCTTTCACAAGGTTTGCCACTGCTGTAACCTCGATGGCCGGCTTTACAAGGTTTGCCACGGCTGTAACCTTGGCGAGCCGGCTTTGCTAAGGTTTGCCACGGCTGTAACCTTTGCGAGCCGGCTTTACAAGGTTTGCCACGGCTGTAACCTTAGCGGCCGGCTTTACAAGGTTTGCCACGGCTGTAACCTTTGCGGCCGGGCTTTACGTTGTTTGCCACGGCTGTAACCTTGTGGCCGGCTTTACAAGGTTTGCCACTGCTGTAACCTTTGCGGCCGGCTTTACAAGGTTTGCCACGTCTGTAACCTTGCAGCCGGCTTGGCTAGATGTCCTTGCCAATCCGCTTTACAAGGCTCCACCTGGAGACACCCGCCGCTTTACAAGGGCTCACCTCCTGGTACACGCTCAGTGAAAAGGGCCTCTCCGGCACCTTGACCTCCGGTCGAACCTTGGGAACTCCAAACTTAAGCCCCCCTGTGGCTGCAAAGCCGCTTTAGGCGTCAGCGTTCTGGTACACCGCTTTAACCTTGCGGCCGCTTTACAAGGTTTGCCACGGCCGTATCTCATGGCCGCTTGGCTAGATGTCCTGCCAACCGCTTTACAAGGCCCACCCCGGGAGACACTCGTCACGCTCCACAAGGGGCTCACCTCCCCGGTACATCGCTCAGTGAAAAGGGCCCTCCTCCGGCACCTTTGACCTCCGGGTCGAACCTTGGGAACCCAAACTTAAGCCCCCCCCTGTGGCTAAGCAAAGTCGTACTAAGGCGTGCCGCGTTCCTGGTACACCGCTTCAACCTTGCGGCCGGCTTTGCTAAGGTTTGCCACTGTCGTATTCTGGCGGCCGGCTTGGCTAGATGTCCTGCTAATCCGCTTTTACAAGGCCCACCCCGGGAGACACCTGCCGCGCTTCCACAAAGGGCTCACCTCCCCGGTACATCGCTTCAGTGAAAAGGGCCCTCCTCCGGCACCTTGACCTCCGGGTCAACCTTGGGAACCCAAACTTAAGCTCCCCCTGTGGCTGCAAAGCCGCTACTTCAAGGCGTGCCGTGTCCCCTGGTACACCGCTTTCAACGTGGTTTAATACAACAGATAACTGAAACTTTGGTTCTCTCCCCAGGTCACGAGCCTGTTGGGGCCGTGGATGTCTGCTGGGAGGGAGTCATTTTCGCGGAGGTCTTCCCATCCGGGAGAGAGGTCAGTTCAACTTGAAATTCCACCTCGAGTCCAACGGTGCAAAGCGTTTTCTAGCACCTTCCTATCAAAAATCATTTGTCAGAAACTCACTGACTTTTGACACTTAGAAATTAGCTGTCATGTTCTGTCCGCAATGCGGCATATATGCTGCCAGCGGACAGCCTCTGGCAGCTACTCTCCAATTGTCTCCAAAACACATCGCTCCAACTTGAAATTCAAGGCCGAAGTCCAACGCCGCGAAACCGCTTGGCTCCACCGCCTTCCTGTCAAAGTTATTCGTGAAATGAAAGCACGGCTTTCTGCCTGTGGCTGCCGTGCCTGCTTCTTACAGCCTTACCAGTGGGTTTCCACTAACCACAACCACTCGGGAACCAAGTTCGCCAAGGTCTCTGTGGCAGAGGTCCCCAAGTGGGGATGCATAGCCCGCTCACCTGCCAGCAGACGCTGCACCGCGTGGTCCATTGGACGCAGCTGCCTCCAAAATCCTGCAAAACACGTTAGTCCCACTGGAAATTCCACCCCGAGTCCAACGGTGCCACCCCCAGCAGCTCTACCGCCTTCCTGTCAAGAGTTATCCACAAAGACTCCTCAGGAGGGCGGGCCTGACGGTAACTCCGCCTACGAACGTCGTAACGGGACCGGCTTGGTACCGTTGGATGCGGAATCATCACAAATGTGGGGTAGACGCCGGTTGCACTACTCTACCTCCTTCCTGTCAAAAGTTATTCCCCAAAACCCGCCCGACCAGTGACACTTTGAATCTGGTTGTTATTTCCTCATCCGCAATGCGTATATATGCCGCTGCCCGGACGGCCTCTGACAGCTACTCTCAAATTTTCCCCAAACGCACCAGTCTTGCTGGAAATTCCACCCTCGAGTCCAACGCCGCGACAACCGCTTGGCTCCACCGCCTTCCTGTCAAAGTTATTCAGCCATGAAAGCACGGCTTTCGCCTGTGGCTGCTGTGCCTGCTTCTACAGCCTCACCAGTGGGTTTCCACTAACCACAACCACTGGAAGCAAGTTCGCCAAGGTCTCTGTGGCAGAGGTCCCCAAGTGGGGATGCTTAGCCCAGAATCCGCCTGTGGCGTGCTGGTCAGCCCTGCCTTGAGTCCGCAAGGCGCGGGTTCAAGTCCCCTCTGCACCTCACGACGCTTTCCTTCAACTGCCTTTGTCTGAATCCCACGCTTCAAGTACCACCTCCGCTCACCTGCTGGGAGGCTGCGGCACTGTGGTCCACTGGACGCGCTGCCTCCCTTGACAACCAGACGCATCCCGGTTCGAGTCCACCTCCGTGCAGGAGACGGCTGGGATTGCTGTCCCGGCCTCCCTCTGAGCTGCCTGTCCTGCTCCTACCCCGGAGGGGCCCATAAGCTTTACCTATGAAAATTCAACTTGGCTCCAACTGGCCGGTGACGCCTCAGATCGACTCGCAAATCCTCCCCGAAGTCCAACGGTACCACTCCCGTGGCTCTACGACCTTCCTGTCAAGAGATATTACAAAGTATAATCCTGCCGCCAGGATCATCATGTGATGATCGTGGGCTATTACCCCTTACCTAGTTCCGCTTAACCAGCCTTTGTGGATGTACATTTTCAAAGTGTCAAAATGCCAGTCCCATGCGGCCGGCTTTTACAAGGTTTGCCACGGCTGTAACCTTGCGGCCGCTTTACAAGGTTTGCCACGGCTGTAACCTTATGGGCCGGGCTTTACAAGGTTTGCCACTTCTGTAACCTCATGCGGCCGGCTTTACAAGGTTTGCCACTGCTGTAACCTTGCGTGGCCGGCTTTACAAGGTTTGCCACTTCTGTAACCTTCATGGCCGGCTTCACAAGGTTTGCCACTTGCTGTAACCTCTAGCGGTCGCTTTACAAGGTTTGCCACGGCTGTAACCCTGCGGCCGGCTTTACAAGGTTTGCCACGGCTGTAACCTTATGCGGCCGGCTTTACAAGGTTTGCCACGGCTGTAACCTTGCATGGCCGGGCTTTACAAGGTTTGCCACGTCTGTAACCTTCGCGGCCGGCTTTACAAGGTTTGCCACGGCTGTAACCTTCATGCGGCCGGCTTTTACAAGGTTTGCCACTGCTGTAACCTTGTGGCCGGCTTTACAAGGTTTGCCACGGCTGTAACCTTGCGGTCGGCTTTACTAAGGTTTGCCACTGCTGTAACCTTATGCGGCCGGCTTTACAAGGTTTGCCACGGCTGTAACCTTTGCGGCCGGCTTTACAAGGTTTGCCACGGCTGTAACCTTATGGCCGGTTTTACAAGGTTTGCCACGGCTGTAACCTTGCGAGCCGGCTTTACAAGGTTTGCCACGGCTGTAACCTTGCATGGCCGGCTTTACAAGGTTTGCCACGGCTGTAACCTTCATGGCCGGGCTTTACAAGGTTTGCCACTTCTGTAACCTTGCGGCCGGCTTTACAAGGTTTGCCACTTCTGTAACCTTGGCGGCCGGCTTTACAAGGTTTGCCACGTCGTAATTCCATGCGGCCGGCTTGGCTAGATGTCCTGCCAATCCGCTTTACAAGGCTCCACCTCGGGAGACACCCGCCGCCTCCCATAAAGGCTCACCTCCCCGGTAACATCGCTTCAGTGAAAAGGCCCTCCTCCGGCACCTTGACCTCCGGTCGAACCTTGGGAACCCAAACTTAAGCCCCCCCCTGTGGCTAGCAAAGCCGCTACCAAGGCGTGCCGTGTCCCTGGTACACCGCTTCAACCTTGATGAGCCGGGTTTTACAAGGTTTGCCACGTCGTAACTTCATGCGGCCGGCTTGGCTAGATGTCCTGCTAACCGCTTTACAAGGCCCACCCCGGGAGACACCCGCCGCTTCCACAAAGGCTCACCTCCCCGGTACATCGCTTCAGTGAAAAGGGCCCTCCTCCGGCACCTTGACCTCCGGGTCGAACCTTGGGAACCCAAACTTAAGCCCCCCCCT
>JALXJV020000412.1:0-10609 GCA_024633595.2 Lepomis macrochirus
CTTATGGGGGCATGTTTTTCTCCTGGTTTCTACATGGACTGTGTTATATTCAGCCCCCCCCCACATGTCACCTGAAGGTCCAGTTGGACCCCCCCCTGTCTCTGTGCAGTAAGACAAAGCCCTTCTTTTCCTTCAGTGTGATTCATGTGTTTCACACTCAGACATGACCCTCTGACAGCTTTTATCTTGGAGAATTTCTGTCCTCTGCAGAGACACAAACAGCCTCACAGTCCTGAGACAGTAACAACATCTGGCCTCTGGCAGCACAGACGGAGCTGTGAGGACAGTTCAGAGTTTACTCAGGTGCTGATGAAGCCAAAGGTTTGAAGCTGCGCACCTGTTCGGCCATTTCACACTCGACAAGATGAAGAGAAGCTACAGGACCCCGAGGCTGAGGCCTCTGTTACTGAACTAGCAGGCGGCGAGTCTGATGGCAGAGTAACAGAGAGCGCCACAGACGAGGAAGAGGAGGAGGAGGAGGGGGAGTTTCCTCATCTGACTCAACTCAGAGCGAGGAGCTGGACGACAGAGGAGACTCCACTGGTCACCACTAACGCGGAGACGCTCCGCTACATGACAGCCAAGGTCATAACAGCTCACATCGTGGACCCTCGGTCCGCTTTCCAGCTGCTGGTCAGGGAGGAGATGTGAGACTGAACTGTGACAGAACAAACCTCCAGGGGAGGCCAGACAGACTGATTGATGTGGATGTAACAGACGTACAGGCTTTCATCAGGGTGCTGATTCTGCAGGTCTACCATGCTCCTCCACAGTTTCCATAAGTTCAGTTCAAATGTAAGGTTTGACGACAGGCTGAGCCGACCTGGACGTTTCCGGGATGACAAGCTGGTGGCATTCAGACCCCCCCCCTTCTCTTTAACCCCGGGGTGGACGTCAGTGTGGACGAGCAGCCAGTCGGGTTCTGAGGCCGCTGCATCAAGATCTGGGTCACAAGTGACGTCTCCATGTCAGGTGTATGGAAAATGCAGATTCATGCTGGAAGGGCTCTCGAGGTAAACCAGGGACGTGACAGAGGGGGACACTCTGTTACCACAGACAGCTTCTTCACCTCGTACTGGTTGGATCGATCCGGAGGAACAAACCAGAGCTTCCTCCAAACAAGAGCTTGAGGAGGACCCAGATCCAGAGTGTGGGTTCAGGAAGACCACGACGGTCGAGTCCTTTGTGCCAACACAGGGGGGACACCAAGCACCAGGAGCCCACTGTGAGACGAGCACATAATGTTTCTCATGTGAAGTTTGGATCTAAAGTTTTTGATCTAATGTTTCAATTTAAAGTTTTAAATAAAGTTTACTGTGAGACGAGCACATAATGTTTCTGATATGAACTTTCAGATCTAATGTTTCGCTGTAAAGTTTCAAATGAACTTTTAGATAAAAAGGTCCTGAAACATGGAATCATGCTCAATATATTTTGGCTTTTTTGACAAGAATTTGTAAAAAACATCAAAGTAAAAACAGATTTTTACAAACTAATGTAAATTAATTAAAACCATAACTGAGTTCAGAAGGTAAGAGAAGAGAGTTTACTGTCAGACTGATGCACTGAGGCAGGAGGAAGCAGACAGGCAGGAGGTGGAGCTGCTGCACCAGCAGGAGGTCTGGACTGATCAGAACGAGTCCAGGTTCAGGTTTTTAGCTTCTCTCTGGAGATAAAAGGGAACATCAGCCAGGCTGACATGAATCCCAGCTAACAGTCAGGGATCATGTTATTCATTATTCATTTACTTATTACTCTTGGCCAGTAACGCTCGTTATCCTACAGATAAAACAGTCATGGATCATGTTTAGGGATGAAGTTACTTCACTCAGTAACGACCTCTCTGGTTACATTCAAACAGCCGTCTGTGCGTCTCTGCCAGGACAGAACACTATAACACAGCATCCTAATGTGTTCACATGATGCATTAATATTTACTGCTGCAAACTGAGTCTCTGCTGTAAACGTAAGGTTACCTTTTCCTTCCAAGTTAAACACAAACTGATTAAATCTGTGTCTGCAGACCAGAGGTCAGTGTGTGTGACGTTCGGCTCATCAGTCTTCATACTTACTGATATCTGCTGTGAAGAAGCTGCTGCAGCCGTCCGTCCTGCCTAAACCCATCCAGACAGCCTGAGTTTTTGGAGCTATGCAGAGCTCCATGACCCATGTGACCATGTGACCATGTGACCGCGTAGCGTCCTAACCCTCTGATTTAAAGGCCCTGGACCTACCTAGTGGTCCAGGATGTGGTCTGCCCTGAGGGACAGCCTTATAGCCTCAGGGCCACAGTGAACACAGAGCTGTACAGAGAATCAAAGTAAAACAACACAGAGCTGCAGTGTTGCCAACTTAGCGACTTTGTCGCTATTTTTAGCGACTTTTCAGACCCCTTTAGCGACATTTTTTCAAAAAAGACTGCACGCCAGCGAACATAGACATGAATGAGCTGCGCATGTGCACGCTGTGTTAGCAGGAACCAATCAGTGATCGCATAGCAGCTGTCTTCTCCTTTGTTTTAATTCAAAACATTTAATTTGACCGTTTTTTCTTGGCGCGCGCTTATATTCACTACTGATCAGAGTTTTAGTTCATTCCGGTTCGGTTTCTGAACTCTCCGACTTCAGATCGTATATTTACTGGACATTCGGCTATATACTTATATAAAAACAGTATGAGCACGGTTTAGGGGAGATAACCGTTATTATAAACTGAAGTAGGCTACAGTACCGACAAATTAGGCAGAATGCAAATACAACGCGATGACGTCATTAATATGCTAATGACGCATGACGTCATCTGGCGACATTTAGCTACTTTTCGAGCAGGCTTTAGCTACTTTCCATTGAAAATAGTTGGCAACACTGGAGAGCTGTTTCAGGGAGAAAGAAAACGTCTGTGTGAGCCGACACTTCAGCTCCTGTCAGGTGAGGAGCGTGAGGCTGAGTTCAGGTCCCGGTCCTGGTCCTGGTCCTGGTCCCTTTAAAGTCTACAACCACCCGGGGTAGAGGTAATAGTGTGAATGTATTCTTATCTGTATCCTGTCTGAACGAAGTCAGTCTGACGTCCTCGTGGCTGGTCCCTCTGTCCACCGTCTCTCTGTCCACCGTCTCTCTGTCCACCGTCCCTCTGGGCTCGCCGTCTCTGATTCGTCTCCTTCTCTCCTGGTAGTCTAATAACAAAAGCCCAACGTACTCGAGCAGTGCAGAGAGATTCTGTTTCCAACATCTCATTAACTCAGTTCTTCCACTTAGTGCCTCTTCCAGCTGAAGACACACTTTGCCTATCGTAAACTTATAACCACGTGTAAAGAGTAATTTAGCATTAAGTATCATGAACTGTCAGCAATTTATAACAGTCACATTAATTATTCATCATCACATTTATATGTAACATCCCTTTAACTGTTTTAAGTTAGTAACAGGTCTTATATGAGCTCTTTTTAACATGAATGAGTGCTAAAACATGTTAAACATGTGCATGGTGACCAAATCAGACTCTGTAGCTGCTGACTTACACTTTGTCCCAGCCTCATGTTCTCTAACTAACACAGCTGGAAGTCTGTAGAACACAATGAACCACTACAGCTAACACAAACTGGTAGCTTAGCAATTAGCCACTAGCTAGCATTAGCGATTAGCCATTAGCGCGTAGCTAGCATTAGAGATTAGCCATTAGCGCGTAGCTAGCATTAGCGACTAGCGCGTAGCTAGCGATGTTTAAAGAGCATAATCCGACGGTACAATAAGAACCAGAGTACAGTGAACATTAAACAACAGTCTTATAACCCTGACTGTTGTTTCTGTTTATTATCTGAACCTCAGTGTGTTTGTCTGCTTAGCAACAGGCTAACGTTAGCTAACAGCAGAGCTGCTGCTCTCGCGCTCACAGCTGATGAAGATCAGCAGAGTTTCACTGTTTCGTACCAGCAGCTGTTCTCAGCTTACACACGTTTCAGGACGTTTCAGGACGTTTCAGGCTGCACGTAGCGTTCTGCACCATAGACATAGAGGATACAGAGGACATCATATCTATGTATATTATGTCTAAGCTCTCCACCGGCCTGTTCATAAGGCTGTAGCGTAGCGCGCTCCCTGGTGGGACGACATGGAACTACAGCTCTGAACTACACATGGTGTTAGTGCCCCTGTGTTTCACACCAGGAACAATGGAGACTCTGAGTGAAAGCGCTCTGTATAAAATGTTTTTATTGTACAGTGAACAGGTAACTGCAGGGTGCTGGATCAGGCCTTGGACTCTTCTTTTGATTGTTTTCCTGACGCCTATGGAGGACTGATCCTGACCAATTCAGAAATAAATACATGATCAATAAATAAATAAGCAACTGATTAAATGCACAAAAAATAAAGTCAATAAATAAATATAGGCAGTAATTAAATTAGACAAGGAGACATAAATGTTCAATTCAATTTCAATTCAATTTTATTTATATAGCGCCAAATCACAACAACAGTTATCTCACAGCGCTTTTCATAAAGAGCAGGTCTAGACCGAACTCTGAAGTTATTTACAGAAGCCCAACAATTCCCACCAAGAGCAGCACTAGGCGACACAGGCAAGGAAAAACTTCCTTTAAGAGGCAGAAACCCTCGAGCAGAACCATGGCTCAGGGTGGGGGGCATCTGCCTCGACCGGTTGGGGTGAGGGGGAGAGAGAGAGAGAGAGAGAGAGAGAGCAGAGGGAGGCAGCCTACACAGTATACACATAGAGGTACAGACAGTAAAGGTAATGTTGCTATAGACTAAATGAAAAATGGTACAGATATTTATAGTAATGTTAATGATAATAATAATAACAGTAATAATAGCAAGAGGACTAGTAACAGCAGTTGCAACTGTAGCAGAGGGCGTCGAGCAGGAACACGGGGGCAGCAGGAGACTCCCAACCACAGATCCAGACTCCACAGCTCCAGAGCCAGCAACACCCGCAGGAAGTGAGGGGGAAGGGGAAGCACACGACCACGGGAAAGGGAAGAAGTCGAGTTAGTAACATGCATTAATGGGATGAGGTTACACTCAGAGGGAGAGAGAGAAGAGGAGAGAGGAGCTCAGTGCATCATGGGAAATCCCCCGGCAGTCTAGCCTATAGCAGCATAATTAAGGCATGGTTCAGGACTCACCCGAGCCAGCCCTAACTATAAGCTTTATCAAAAAGGAAAGTCTTAAGCCTACTCTTAAATGTAGAGACGGTGTCTGCCTCCAGAACCCAAACTGGAACCTGGTTCCACAGGAAGCAGGTTCCAGTTTATATGTATATGTATATATATGTATATATATATATATTACATTACATGTACATAATGTATACATATACATTATATATTACATGTATATATATGTTTTAATTAGCTTCTTTATTTATTCACCTTTGTAATAATTACCTTGTTTATTTAATGTTCGTTATAAACTTCAACTTTATTTATTAATTACTCCTTTTTTAAATGTATATATTTACGTGTGTCTCAATATTTTAATCTGTTTTATTCTTCCGTTGCATTTTCTACCCTATTTATTTTCACCCCTGGTTTTTATTTCTGCCTGTCCTTTTTACATTTCTCTATGCATTTCTGCCTCGTTATGCAAATGAGAGGGGCGATGAACTTCTCTCCTATTGGTGGACCAGTCAGCAGAGCTCCAGGCCTGCTCTGCCTGCACACATCAAACAGCTTGCTCCTCACAGTCAGATGGCTCCTGCAGTGATCTAAGGTGTTTGAGGACACCACAGTCAGGTCTTCTGTTTCATCTGGACTCTCTGACAGACTGGTTCAGTTTGCTGCATGCACGGACATGAAAGGGGCTCTAGTTACGTTACATTCATCAGATAAAGATGCTGAAATAAACACGTTTTCCATGAATGTCATTACAACATGATTAATAATTAATATGATTCCATAAAGGGCAGATCTCCCTTTGATCAGGAGTCTGTTGGTTGATTTCAGGCTTTGTGTTGCAGTATCACAGAGCTGGGTCGAGTAGTGCTGCTGAGAGAGAGAAAGTGTCGACCACGTAGTGAGAAATGAAGTCTCTGTCTTAAGCTGTTATTCATTACTCTCGGCCGGTAACGCTCGTTATCCTACAGACGAAGCTCGAATGATAGTCCAGTTCCCACAGCTGTTAAATTCAGCAGATAGAGAAGCGTCTGTGTTTAAGCAGACAGAAGAGAGGCTAAGTTACACTCTTAATCAACGACGATGTGTTTAGAATAAGCTCAAATCAATCAACAAATCCTTCCCCTGTAAGTGTCTACATCATTAAACTTTATCTTTTTGAATGTTTCCTGTCAAATCACATGATTTTATTTTGTATTTCTTGTGTGTATTTCCTGTCCTGACAGAGGAGCCGGAACGGGAGGCGACTCCAGGTCTGCAGCTGGACCCTCTTTCTTCTGCCATTTTCAGGGTCTGTGGGAAGAACCCTGACTCTGTTACTCTGCTGGTCTAAACCCAATCCAGGACTGTCGGACCATTGTCCTGTTAGACTTTCTATACCACCAGGGCAGGTATTTAGTCCTGGATCTGGACTCTGCCTGCTCTGATGCTTTACTGTGTAAAATCAGTATTTACAATATTAATGTCATAATGTTGATGTTTCGGTTCCTCAGATTTGTATATTTCTGCATGAGAGAAATATTTTAAATACAATAAACCTCCACTATTAAAAGACGTGGTTGCTTTGTATTAAAGTCTGCAAACAGAAACCTGGTACTGGATCTGGGTTTGTCAGTTGGCTCCAGCCAAAGCTGATGTTAACAGGATGTTTCTTAACTTAAGATGCTGCATAGAGCATGAGGTCAGAGGAAAACACCTTATTAACCTTCACACTTTGTTTATTCAACTATTTATGTTAGTGTTTGCTTCATGATGCTGTTTGACCAACAGCAGAGCTGTTATTTACCAATACAGTGACATTTCCCTCTCCTCCACTCTGCAGGGCGAGAGCCGGCAGGACTTCAGACTCATGATGAAGTGAGAAAGGTCTGTCCTCTTCCTGTTTACAGCAGTTTGAGCCCATACAGTGTTATGGCTGCGGCCCGGCTGATGGTGAGTGTCCTGGGGTTTTCTCCCTTTTATCAGTTATTCTGTTTTTTCCTTGGTTTTCTGTGTACTCTGCCTGTTTTCCCTGTGTTTCCTCCCCTGTGTTCTCTCTCTCCCTCTGCTCCTGAGCCCAGCCAACGATCCACACCTGCTCCACATCAGCCGCCTCGTCAGCCTGCCACAGGCAGTCAACCTCATCTCTGTCAGTATTTCTACCCCGGTTCTTCAGTCAGACTCTGCTTGATCGTCGTTGCTCCTTACCCGGTGCCACCTCTAAAGCTCCCGTGTTCCTTGTTTTCCCACGTTTTCCCTGTGCTTTGTCTCAGTATTCTCTAACCCTGTCTCTCTGTTTGTTTCCCTCCAGGTCCACTCACCCTCGTCCTCCGTTCAGTCAGCTGGGCTCATCTACTGGCCTATAGAGCTAGAATTGTGTCTTTATTGAATGCGAGAAAATAAATAATCTGAGAGAAAAAAAAAGTTTTAGAGAAAAAGTTATCACACTGATAGCAAAAAAGCATTTCATGAGAGAAAAAAGAATATTTGAGAGAAAAGGTTTTCATACCAATAGCAAAAAATAATAAAATTTGTGACTAAAAAAAGTTTTTGAGAGAAAGTGTTTTCTCATAGAACATAAAAAATATAAATTCTCTCTCAAAATACTTCTTAAATATATATTTTTTGCTCTCAGTGTGAAAACATTTTCTCTAAAAAAAAAAAAGTGTTTCTCTCAAAACGCTTTTCTTTGCTCTCGATGAAAGTTTTTGCTCTCATGTCAGGATTTTGCTTTCGCTGTGAAAGTTGTGTCATGGGCGGAGCCACGTTCCTATTGGCCAGTCGGGTGAGCATCGTCTTGTCCTGGGAGTCGAACTGAACCATTACACCGTTGTTCGGCTCACCTAGAGAGAGAGAGACAGCGAGCTCAAATTGTGGCAGCTTGAGATGCCGCGGCATCTGCCTCGGTTATCTGCGGCATTTCCGGTGGCAATGTAAAATGCCACAGGTTTTCCCTGAAGTGCCACGGCACCTTTCGCCGTTTATATGATATTTCTGGTGGAACCGACATGCCCAGCGTGGGTGAACCTGCATCTCCTTCTGTTCTAACCTGGTCTGCTGTCAGCTCCTTAGTAGCTCAGGCAACAAACACATCAGAAATGTTATACAGATCATCAGGCCAAAATAATGAATCACCACTGTGCTATATGTACTGTGTAAATACTGTTTGGGGAGGTGAGTGTATGAGAAATTGACTGAAACATGGAGGGCACAGCTATCTCACAATTTTGACATGTCTCACATTTTTCTTCTCTAAGCTACAAGGTAAATTAAATCATCACGTTACAATAAGGTTGTAAAATGAAATTAAGTTATACACTCCACTGTTTATAATATACAACATTTATCAAATGCATGCCATATTATGGCAACCATTTCACATCTGAAACATGTACAGAGGTAAAGCGAAAGTTTGTGAAACCTTTAGCATTTTTGGTATTTCTACAGACATGCAATCTAAAACCTAAAGTCACACAGAGTCGAAGAGACAAATATTATTCTTGCGGCAAATGAATGTGAACTTTAGAAGAATAGTTATTGATGCTCATCGAGGCTGGAAAACGTTACAAAACCATCCCTAAAGAGTTTGGTCTCCACTAATCCACAGTCAGATAAACTGCGTACAAATGGAGGAAATTGAAGACCACTGCTAGCCTGCAGAGAAAGATCACGGAGGAACCCTGACTTACTTCTAAGCGACAAAACCTCTGTAACATCAGCTAATGTCAGTGTTTATAAGTCCAACATCAGGAGAAACTGAACAACACTGGTGTGCATTGCAGGGCTGCAAGGAGAAAGCCACTCCTTTCCGAAAGGAACATTAATGCATATCTGCAGTTTGCTCAAGATTATGTTTGGCAAAAGGAAAACATTTCAGCCTAATAACCTTATTCCATCTGTGGAACATTGTGATGGTGGTATCTCATGATCTGGGCTTGTTGCATGTAGGCCAGGCGGGCAGCCATTGTTGATGGAACAATAAATTCTGAATTTCATTCACCCACACTGGGCTGTGGGTGAATGAAGATGGTAACTAGGTTACAAATTAATCCTTAATAATGAAAAAACAAGTTCAATGAAGAACAATAAATACATCTGTACCGGTAACCTGGATTTAAAACAGTTACCAAAGACACAAACCGGACATTTATTTAAATACTGCCACCTGCTGGTAGAAAGGCAAAACAGATCTATTGGCTACTATGAAAACCACATGAAATTAATATTAAATATAGTGCTAACAGTAACTCTGCACACACAATAATTACCTAGGTTAAACTTCCAACTGTGCATTAGACGTGACTCTTGCTGTTTACATGAAGAAATGCACAATATTAGGCCTATAAACACTGCAACTACTGTTGCCAACATATTTCTCTCGGTCCAGGTTTATTGATTGATTTGAATCAGCGGCAGATGCCTAGCTCACGGTAAATCAGTGGCGACCTAACGTACACAATCAGCGGCAGATGCCTAGCTCACGGTAAGTGAGAGATCAGCGGCAGATGCCGTTGTATCGTAACGTTAGATTGCAACCAGAAATCCCACACAAACAGCCACAGGTGCCTGGGTGAATCTGAGTAAAGTCGGTTCCACCAGAAATATCATATAAACGGCGAAAGGTGCCGTGGCACTTCAGGGAAAACCTGTGGCATTTTACATTGCCACCGGAAATGCCGCAGATAACCGAGGCAGATGCCGCGGCATCTCAAGCTGCCACAATTTGAGCTCGCTGTCTCTCTCTCTCTAGGTGAGCCGAACAACGGTGTAATGGTTCAGTTCGACTCCCAGGACAAGACGATGCTCACCCGACTGGCCAATAGGAACGTGGCTCCGCCCATGACACAACTTTCACAGCGAAAGCAAAATCCAAACACGAGAGCAAAAACTTTCATCGAGAGCAAAGAAAAGCGATTTGAGAGAAACACTTTTTTTTTTTTAGAGAAAATGTTTTCACACTGAGAGCAAAAAATATATATTTAAGAAGTATTTTGAGAGAGAATTTATATTTTTTATGTTCTATGAGAAAACACTTTCTCTCAAAAACTTTTTTTAGTCACAAATTTTATTATTTTTTGCTATTGGTATGAAAACCTTTTCTCTCAAATATTCTTTTTTCTCTCATGAAATGCTTTTTTGCTTTCAGTGTGATAACTTTTTCTCTTAAACTTTTTTTTTCTGTCAGATTATTTATTTTCTCGCATTTGAAAAAGACACAATTCTAGCTCCATACTGGCCCTCTCCTCCTCGGACTTCCCCCACGGCGTCCTCCCTATTCTCCCTCGCCTCCTCGCTTCCCCGGCCCCAGTGTTCCCCGGCTCCCTGGTTCTTTGCCTCCTTGGTTCCCCGGCCCTGACTTTCCCCGACATCCACCTCTCCCTCCCCTCGAGTCCCTCAACCCCTTTTTCCCTCAATAAGCCTCCTTTCCTCAGAGTGCTGCGTTTGGGTCCTCTCTGTCCGCACACCACACCGTAACATACAGCCTCTTAAACTCGGTCAGTA
>JALXJV020000413.1:0-10592 GCA_024633595.2 Lepomis macrochirus
AGCAGAATATCACCTCTTTAACGCTGCATTAAAGGAGAATCTCTGTATTTTTAAACCTGGAAAGGAATCTGTGATCTCTGTGGTGACATTTAGTTTGAAGAAAAGAATAGATTCATGATGAATTACATCCTGCTGAACTTTATTTAGGTTGTTTCTGGTCTTTAGCTGAAACACAGCTCGTCACTGATTATCTGAATTTTCTAGATTCATCTTTTACTCTATTAACCAAGAGAGAAAAAAATCTATTCCAGCATCTCAGAAAATCCTTTTACTGTCACGTGGGACCAAGAAAAGCAGCTTTATCACCCAACCACAGCAGGCCCCGCCCCCGTCAGCTGTCGACCACAACTTAAAATAAGTGAGGAGCCGGAGGAAACGGCTTTATAAACTCAGCGGCTGGTTTACAGCTGCTCTTTAGTTTCTATCATTTCAAATACGTTCACAGCGTTAAAGCTGCAGAAACGACGGTTTGAATGAAAAAATGTTCATTTTATTTTCTATGGATTTTCTCTACAGAAGCAGCCCTCGTCACTGCAGGATGCTGAAATCTTTTCTGCTGAAAACTCCTGTATGTTTTCATTTTGCAATTTATATGCAGAAAAGAAAAATAATCCATTTTTCTCCAAACGCCGTTCAGCCGTAATAAAAGCCTTCGCTCTGATCACTGGACAGAAAGTCGTGACCGATCGGCTCTTTGATGAAGCAGCTTCACTAAACTCTTCAGAAAGGATCATCTCTAAATGAATTAGCCGCCGTCACCGCTGGGATCGCCGGTTCCCTCCCAGCGGACTCAGTCCAGGTGTGTCAGCTGACTGTGTTACCTGTGAGCTCCCAGGTTGATGCAGCTGATCCCCAGGTTGTATCTGGACCGGATGAATCTGGGCTGCAGCTCCAGAGCTCTGGTGTACGCCTCCACCGCCTCCTCGCTCTGCGGTCGCCGTTCGCCAGCGTCGCCCCAGACGGTTCCACAGCAGGTAGTCCTGCAGGGGAACAGACAGGAAGTCAGCGTGACATCGCCGCCGGTCCGACCGCCCGCTGATCCTGTGTTTTCTATCGTTCCGCCTGAGGCACGAAAGCAGGAAGCTCTGAGGATCTGACGCGGTTTAATAACTAAACCTGATCAGGAGACGTACGCAGAGCTTTTACTGAAGTACAACACTGTAAAAACACGCCACCCTGCACACCTGTCCTCCCCCTACCTGCGGCCTGACAGACAGCGCTGCACTGAAAGCCTCCACTGCCTTGTTGAAGTCGGAGCTGAGGTTGAAGAGGACTCCCAGTCCGGTCTGCAGGTCTGGATCCACGCAGTCCAGATTCAGCAGAGCCGCGTCCTGGAAGAGAAGCAGCACGTCCTGCAGCTCAGACCTGCACACACACACACACACACGCACACCCACACACACACACACACGCGCACACACACACACACACGCGCACACACACGCACACGCGCACACACACACACGCGCACACACACGCACATTGGAGTCTGTCACAGCTTCAGTAGAGGAGACAATTACAAGTCCCAGAAGTCATTGCTGTCAGAGCCGGGTTAAAGGTTTTACAGGGACAATAAAACCATAACAATGATTATTGCAATATAATTTCTTTCACAACAATATGACAAATGTTGAATAAATGATCTGATTCACTTGAATCCCAAATTATTTAATGTTTTTGCTGAGTTGTTTATTTTGTGGACTGAAAGAAGCTTTGACTTCATTTCACTGGTGATTATTTGTTGACAGATTTGATCACAGTTGTTTTGAGTTTGTTCTGACCATAAAGAAAAGTTTAACCACCAGGTTTCTTCATCTTTCACTCAGGAGCCAAAATCAGCCTTTAAACTCTAAAGAAATAACGATTTGATTCTTCGTGATAATTACAGATCTCGAAAGATCTGAAGCTTTTATCGGAGCGTTCTGTCGGTGACTCGCCCTCGTGTTCAGACCAAAGTGAGGACGACAGAGCTGTTCAGGAAACGCTCTCCTGACTCCCCTGAGTTCCCCAGGTGTTCGTACCTGGCTGGCGTGGAGGCGTGGGGCCCCTGCAGGCGTGGTCGGGAGCCCTGGCGGCGAGCTCCCGCGGTCCAGGACCAGGTGTTTGTATCGGGTTGTGGCTGATCCAGCGGCGCAGAGCGTCAGAGGGCCTCCTGCTGCATGCCGTAGTTGGTGAAGCTCACCGGCGAAGCCATGAGGGCCGGCAGGTTGTTGGGCGGAGCTCCAGACACCTGCAGCAGGGGACACGGGTTAGCTTCTGTCTGCTAGCAGCGGTTAGCACAGGTGAGACTTTAATTCGAGAGAACCTGATGGGGAAAAGTTCAATAAACTGGACGCCGTTTCTTTAAAAATCTTATCAAAGTTTTAGAATCTGATTTTTAGGTTTTCCATGTGTTTCATTTCTCACAGCAGAGACTTGATCAGAGCTCTGCAGGTCTGACGTGAGGAGCTGAATTAACGACAGGATTACTGATGACAACATGTTTAAATCTGAGTTAGAACATCTCAGAGCTGAAGCTCAGTAAAATAATGACGCCGCTTTGTTTTCTTATTGCAGGTATTTTTTATTTGTTTAACTGAAGGCCAATCCGACTTCCAGCCCCGCCATCATCATCTTACTGCTCTCACGCCCCTCTGTCACTTCTGTCATGTGTTAATGTGTATTTTAAGGTATTTTCCTTGCAGTACTTCTTAAAGTGCTGTACTAACAGTCAGCAGTGCTTCCTTCACGCTACAGCTGAAGGTTCTGTGACTGTGATGGCGCTCTGTTTGTTCGGCCTCCCAGCAGGATCGCTTAGATTTACACTTAGTACATGTTGTTAAAACCAAAACGTTGTTGCGGTTTGTTGCAGGTTTACCTTCTAGTTTGCATTTGGTACTTTTCTCTCATCGCTTCTGTAGTCAGCTGAATTATTACAAGCCATCACAGCCTGCACAGGGACTACGGATGGACACGAGCTCTTTACCTCTGGTGCATCGAAGTACAACATGTGGATTCATGTGCAATAAATAAATATCTGTTTTACTGAAAGAGTTTCATTTCTTTTCTTTTTGGTTGGTGAAAAAACAAACAGCCACAGACGGGATCCATTAAACTGTTTATAATTACACGTGAAATGATTCCCTCTAACGGGTTAAAAAGTGTTAAAACGTGTTAAAAACGTATTAAAAACGTGTTAAAAACAGGTTAAAAAGTGTTAAAAAGTGTTAAAAACGGGTTAAAAACTGGTTAAAAAGTGTTAAAAACGGGTTACAAACGAGTTAAAAAGTGTTAAAAACGGGTTAAAAACTGGTTAAAAAGTGTTAAAAACGGGTTACAAACGAGTTAAAAAGTGTTAAGAACGGGTTAAAACTGGTTAAAACAGGTTAAAAAGTGTTAAAAACGGGTTAAAACAGGTTAAAAAGTGTTAAAAACGGGTTAAAACTGGTTAAAACAGGTTAGAAAGTGTTAAAAACGGGTTAAAACAGGTTAAAAAGTGTTAAAAACGGGTTAAAACTGATTAAAACAGGTTAAAAAGTGTTAAAAACGGGTTAAAACTGGTTAAAACAGGTTAAAAAGTGTTAAAAACGGGTTAAAACTGGTTAAAACAGGTTAAAAAGTGTTAAAAACGGGTTAAAACAGGTTAAAAAGTGTTAAAAACGGGTTAAAACTGGTTAAAACAGGTTAAAAAGTGTTAAAAACGGGTTAAAACAGGTTAAAAAGTGTTAAAAACGGGTTAAAACTGGTTAAAACAGGTTAAAAAGTGTTAAAAACGGGTTAAAACAGGTTAAAAAGTGTTAAAAACGGGTTAAAACAGGTTAAAAAGTGTTAAAAACGGGTTACAAACGGCCCCGTGCAGCTGCGGAAAATGAAGTAAAGTAAGAATGCTTTCATTAAAAAGTGTCCGACGCCGGTCTGGTTCTTATAGAAGATCTCTGGATGTATGAATCCTCTGGAAGCCTGATACCAACACACAACATTAATCAGGCAGATTCTCCACAGTCTATTTTACGCACCAAAGTTGAATTCATTCAGATTTCCAGGCAGAGTAAAGGAACTGAAGGCCTGTCCCACACACAGGGAGGGGAGTTCACTCATTTAAGCAAATAAAAGGCTATTCATTTAAATTTTACGGTTCATTATATTCCTTAATAGGAAGAAAGCAAAGCGAGCGAACAGGAGACAGCAGCACAGGGTTAGAAACAGGTCGACCAAACAGAAACATCGAATTGATTTTGAAAGGTGTCAGGTGAAACACTTCCTGTGTGTGTCTGCAGGTGTGATGCTGGTTATCGTTATGTGAGCGTGTTGTGCGTAGAGCCAGCAGGAAGTCTGACCTCTGCAGCGACACGATGGCGGCCTGCTCGTTCTCGTTCTCAGCCTGAGTCATTCCCAGCAGCTGCCAGGCCTGAAACACACCAAGAAGACGTCATCAGCTCCACGCCGCGACCTCGGACACCCGAAGACCCCTCTCTTTCTCTTTCTCTTTTTGTTATTTATTTCGAGCAATATGTAATTACACATGACAAGGCAATAAGTAGCATTTTGATTAATCTATACAAGCCTTTAAATTCATCATACTTTCATCAACTTTAACAAAAACTTCAATCTATTGCTCGAAATGGAGTGGGTAGAAGTCAAACTTATTTGAACCCACCCCGGTTTCCATTAACAGGAAAAACAAAACAAACAATGGTAGCTGCTTCCTTACACATTATCATAACACTCAATTACAATTTTGTATAAATACAACATGAGAAAGGAAAAGAAGGGGGACCCCTTCTCCCTTACCAAAAGCAAAACAATACCAAAAAAACAATACAAAAAAACAATACAAAACAAACATAACCCAAATACATATATGATCTTGATCTTAGGTAACAATTATAATAATACCAACAATGGTAATCAGATACCTACAGGGTAATATAAACAGACTATGAATACATGAATACCACAAAATTAAACCAAGCCCGCCATGTATTGCGATAAGACCTTCTGTTTATAAAGTACTTTAAATTGATGAATATTTTGACTTTGTTTGAGTTCAAGCCCCAAACTATTCCAAAGTTTAACCCCACATACAGACACACAAAAACTTCTCCTAGTTGTTCTAATCACTGGTATTACAAAGTTCCCATAACTCCTCGAACTGTACGACTGCTCTCTCTGTATAAATAACTTTTGTATGTTAGCAGGTAAAAGGTTGTAAAATGCTTTAAATAAAAATTTTGCTGTATTAACTTTAACTAGGTCCTGCATTTTTAATAATTTAGATTTAAGAAAAAGTAGATTTGTGTGTTCAAGATAATCAACCTTGTGTATAGTACGTATAGCCCTTTTTTGTAGAATAAATAGTGATTGTATTAAGTTGTTATAGTTATTTCCCCATACTTCAACACAATAAGTTAAGTACGGTAAAATTAGGGAACAATACAAGATACATAGTGTATTCTCATCAAGTACCTGTTTAGCTTTATTTATTATCGCAAGACTTTTGGAGACTTTGGTTTTTATGTGTTTGATGTGAGTTTTCCAAGTTAGTTTGTTGTCTATTATAACTCCTAAAAATTTTATTTCAGAGACACATTCAATTTGTATCCCATCTATCTCAACCATCTTATCCATTTTTTCCTTATGATTGCCAAATAATATGACTTTAGTTTTATCTAAGTTTAAAGACAATTTATTACTGTCCATCCATTTTTTAATATTCCTTAATTCCATGTTTACAACATTAATAACCTTATCATAATTGTCATCACAATAGAAAATGTTGGTATCATCAGCAAACAAAACCAACTTAAGTAATTTAGAAACATTAAATATATCATTGATGTACAAGTTGAATAGCTTGACCTCGGACACCCGAAGACCCCTGTGGCCGTGCAAACTGAGGGAGAGGACTACGACTCCCAGGGTGCACTTCGCTAACAACCTGCCAATCACAGGGCTTCACAGAACAAGCTGAGGGTCAGAAAGATAAAATAAAATCTAGAATGAAGTGTTTCTTTGGACCATGTTAGTGCATATAAATATCTGGGTTTTTCTTCATGAATTTTACGACGTTGGTATTAAGTCTCTGCTTTATTCTGGCGGGACAACTCTAGGATCAGTTATCAATAAACTGAAAGTATGTCAGGATCTGGGATATTCTACATATACTCGACTGTATGTTTCTCCCATACTGAGCTCTGCTGCAGGGCTTCAGAGAGTCCAAACTACAGAACAGAGCCATACGGTGCTTCCAAAGCAGTTCAGGGAGATTTGGGCTGGATCCAGGGGCTGTGCAGAGAAAATGTGAAATGATACGACTGTGGAACGTCTGATCAGAACGGCAGAGGACAGAGAAAATAAGAGCAAAGTTCACAGGTCTCCGTGGCTCTATCTTTGAGGAGGTGGATATGTTTTATATCTACAGGAATAATTTAAGTTGTAATGTTAACTCGCTTAAACATAAGTTGTTATTGAAATTTGAAAAAAAAAAGTTTGAAAATGTTTCATTAAAGCCAAAATGAAGGACATATATGCATATCAAGCAGAACTTTAGTCCAGAATTATGTGTTACACCTCGTTTATCTAGAAGTCAGAGATCCTTAGTTGAGATGTGGGATTTTGCCTCTGAGGTTGGTCGGTTCAAAAATATTCCAGAGGAAAACAGACTGTGTGACCTGGTGAAGTGGAGAGTGAATCTCATTTCCTTTTGTACTGTACACATTGAAGATGATCTAAGAGAATCTTTGTTCCTGGAAGTTACACGACAAAAATGAATGTGCTTGTTTAACTATGATGTATTTAAGGCTTGGAAAAGAAGACAAACTAGTTTGTTTAACTAGATTTAATTTTGTCCTGTGAAGGATTATGGGATTAGATTGGTGGTTACTTAAATACAGACACATCTATGTATGACTATATACACGTCTGTTTATGAATATACATGAACTATTATTATTATTATTATTCAGTTTCTAATTCTTGTCTCTAATTGGTGAGCAGTGTCTGATGAACTCTGGACCGGCTCTCTTGTTTATTAAGTTTTCTCATAATCTTGTATATTATTGTTGGCGTCTCGTAGGCCCATGTGGGCGGGGCGTATTTATTCATTCTAATAATCAGGAGAAGATGAGAAAATATTCTAGAAACCTGCAGCTCCTCCCACAATGACATCACTTCCTGTCCAGCCCCTGCGCCACTCGCTTCGGGGACACATCAGCCGGTGTTCAGGTCTCACCTCAGAGTCCTGCGGGTCCTGCAGGATGGCGGCCTCCAGCAGCAGCACGGCAGCTGCTCAGGTCTCCCTCCCGAGCCTTCTCCTGGCCCTCGGCAGGCGTTGGGCCAGTCCTGGTACGGGTTGTTGGTGTTGAAGTAGTAACCCTGCACGGACAGACACCAGACCACGCTACCATTACTTCAGAATCCACGGGGACCTCCTTCATCTGTGGGACCTGAACTGTGAAACTCCCACAATCCTCAGCCTCCAGCTGCCATCGGTCACCGTGACCTTTGACCCGTGATGTCACCAGATCAATGAAAAGGTCAGATGCTCCCTGAACCGAGAAGAAATGATCGTCTTTGGCACCAACAGGCCGAGTCAGTAAAAACACAGGTCACGTGACCACGAGCGCAAAGCCAAGCAGAGACCCGTTTGCTGGACAGAGACAAGGCGGCGGCCTGTTGGATCAGATCCAGATGGATAAAATCTCTGAAGCCTCTCTGGTCGTCATGACAGAACTCCGTATTACTGCGTTATCATCAGGTCGACGGCCACCTGCTGGTCGCCATGCCAACTCTAAACCAGCTGGTCAGACCTCAGACTGCTGATTTGACTGATCATCCTGAGTGATCGACTCCGCTGCTTCGTTCTCGTCACTAAAGCTGCTTTTAAACAGAACGAAGTTTATTTAATGTTTTTATTTTGCGTCCGGACAGAAAAAACCTTCATGGAACAGAAACGGTAAAAAAAGTTTCTGTTAAATGTTTCTGATCAACATCTGAACCAATCAGCTGTTAGATCAGGAGAGACACACGTTTCCCATCATGCACTGGGAGCGAAACCTCCAGCCGCCATGATCTGGTGAGGTCATCGTTGTTTACGTCTGATGATGTCAGAGCGAGTTCGTCTTTCAACAACACGACTGGAAGTCAAACACTAAATTTATCAAGAGAAGAAGAAACAACAAAACCAGCAAAGAAGAACTAAACCATCCGAGATGTTTGTTAGCGTGTCGACATCAGAGCGGCTTCAGCGCCGTCACCACGGTGATGTAACACCTGGGCGAGGGATTACTGCAGATTACTGCTGCTTCACATCAGCTCAGAGCTGATCTCAGGTCAGAGGATTAAAGCTACAGATTAACATCAGATATAATCTGTCGTTATTAATAACTGACGGGGAAAAAGGGCTTCTGCAGGGGAGAAATGCATGCTGGGAAAATAAACACATTTGTTTGCACGGCAGCGTCCCAGCTCACCCGGACTCTGCTGACCAGGTAACAGGCAGGAATAAAACTAGAGCCTCGGTCCCGGGTCGGGTTCAGTCGGGTCTTAAAAGGTGCAGGTTCTGGCCGGGTTTAGGTCTCAGCTAAAGACAGCTTTGACCCCAAATCTCCACCCTCACCCCCAGTGAGGCCTCATGTTTGAAGGGAGCAGGTTCTGGACCTACCTTCTCTGCAGGTGAGACGGTGGGCGGGATCGGCCCCTGGTCCTCAGACTCCTCCAGCCAGTTCCTGCGGGCCAGCTCCTCCCACTCCGCCTGCATCTTGTCCCAGAACTCCGTGTCCGACTGAAACACAACGACACGCTCGTTCAAACCTATCAAAGAAAAACACTGGATCCTACATTTCCCATAATGCACCTGGAGGGTGTCTCATCGCAGCCTCCCTGCCTGGTAAAGAGAACAGATCACCTTTAACTCAGCAGCAGGCTCTGTGATTGGCTGTTTGTTGGTGAAATGCACCTTGGGAGGCGTAGTTGACTCCTCTGCCTCAGGCTTTGTGTCATCACAGAGGCAGATATTTTAACACATCTTGTGTTTCACGCTGATCTGCAGCTGCAGGCAGCTCATAAAACCAGAGTCAGCTGGATAACGTGGGAGTCTAAATACTGGATCAGGACTCAGCGAGTCCATCATTAAATACTCAGCAGGAGGGAAGCGCTCTCAGCCCTCTTCACCTTTACTTCACCTCCTCCAAACAGCGACGAGGCGTTCAGCTCGCACTCACAGCTTCCTCTTTGTTTCCTGTTGGAATATAGAAGCTGCTTCTCTATAATCCAGACCGCAGTCTTTAGGACCGCAGTCTTTAGGACCGCAGTCTTTAGGACCGCAGTCTTCAGGACCTCAGTCTTTAGGACCGCAGTCTTTAGGACCTCAGTCATTAGGACCGCAGTCTTTAGGACCTCAGTCTTTAGGACCTCAGTCTTTAGGACCACAGTCTTTAGGACCTCAGTCATTAGGACCGCAGTCTTTAGGACCGCAGTCTTTAGGACCTCAGTCATTAGGACCGCAGTCTTCAGGACCTCAGTCTTTAGGACCGCAGTCTTCAGGACCTCAGTCTTTAGGACCGCAGTCTTCAGGACCTCAGTCTTTAGGACCGCAGTCTTCAGGACCTCAGTCTTTAGGACCTCAGTCTTTAGGACCTCAGTCTTTAGGACCGCAGTCTTCAGGACCTCAGTCTTTAGGACCTCAGTCTTTAGGACCTCAGTCTTTAGGACCGCAGTCTTCAGGACCTCAGTCTTTAGGACCTCAGTCTTTAGGACCTCAGTCTTTAGGACCGCAGTCTTTAGGACCTCAGTCATTAGGACCGCAGTCTTTAGGACCACAGTCTTTAGGACCTCAGTCATTAGGACCGCAGTCTTCAGGACCTCAGTCTTTAGGACCGCAGTCTTCAGGACCTCAGTCTTTAGGACCGCAGTCTTCAGGACCTCAGTCTTTAGGACCGCAGTCTTCAGGACCTCAGTCTTTAGGACCTCAGTCTTTAGGACCGCAGTCTTTAGGACCTCAGTCTTTAGGACCGCAGTCTTCAGGACCTCAGTCTTTAGGACCTCAGTCTTTAGGACCTCAGTCTTTAGGACCGCAGTCTTCAGGACCTCAGTCTTTAGGACCTCAGTCTTTAGGACCTCAGTCTTTAGGACCGCAGTCTTCAGGACCTCAGTCTTTAGGACCTCAGTCTTTAGGACCTCAGTCTTTAGGACCGCAGTCTTAAGGACCGCAGTCTTCAGGACCTCAGTCTTTAGGACCTCAGTCTTTAGGACCTCAGTCTTTAGGACCGCAGTCTTCAGGACCTCAGTCTTTAGGACCTCAGTCTTTAGGACCGCAGTCTTCAGGACCTCAGTCTTTAGGACCTCAGTCTTTAGGACCGCAGTCTTCAGGACCTCAGTCTTTAGGACCTCAGTCTTTAGGACCGCAGTCTTCAGGACCTCAGTCTTTAGGACCTCAGTCTTTAGGACCTCAGTCTTTAGGACCTCAGTCTTTAGGACCGCAGCGTCTTGATATCTATATACACTGTGTCTGTGTAAACACACAGTATCTCACAGAGTGAGTCCTCCTCTCACATCTCTGTAAATATCGGATTCATTCTTTTCATGTTTCAACACTGAAGACCGCGACCCTATAA
>JALXJV020000414.1:0-10592 GCA_024633595.2 Lepomis macrochirus
CAAGCAGTTTCTGTGTGTTAGAGGCATTAAAGTGTGAATGACTGAAGCTTAACTCCAAACGGCTTCAAACTCGCACAGAACACTCAGACAGACAGCTGAATTAAGAATCTGAAATTTCAACCTTCTAGCTCCTTCCCCAGGCAACTTTTTTTCAGGAGGCCCCTAGGGGCCCCAAACCACAACAGATCAATTCAGGGTGTCACTCTGATCATACAGTTACATTTTAGTGCAGAAACTCCATTCAGAACTCATCAGGTGGCTGTTGTGTCATAAGACCACCGACTGACACTACAACACACTCACTTAGGCTTTAAAAAAGCAGATAAAACGCCTGGAACTGTCTTTCTGGCTGTGATGTGGTGCAAAGTGAGACCCCATTGTGGATAAAGCTGGTCTCCTGGTTCAACATGTTCAGTGGAAGCTGTCTGATCAGCGTTTGCAGGCTCAAACACAGTTCCACGTTTGAGGCCTACAGTGTGTTGACTGAGTTGAGCTTGCAAACGCTTCAAACGCACATAGAGGCTTCAGACGGCTGTTTCTGCATGTCAGAGGCATCACGGTGAAATTGCTGAGTCGAACTCCAAACGGCTTCAAACTCACACAGAACACTCAGACAGACAGCTGAATTAAGAATCTGAAATTTCAACCTTCTAGCTCCTTCCCCAGGCAACTTTTTTTCAGGAGGCCCCTAGGGGCCCCAAACCACAACAGATCAATTCAGGGTGCCACCCTGATCATACAGTTACATTTTAGTGCAGAAACTCCATTCAGAACTCATCAGGTGGCTGTTGTGTCATAAGACCACCGACTGACACTACACACACTCACTTAGGGCTTTAAAAGCAGAGAAAACGCCTGGAACTGTCTTTCTGGCTGTGATGTGGTGCAAAGTGAGACCCCATTGTGGATAAAGCTGGTCTCCTGGGTCAACAGGTCGGTGAAGGCTTTCTGATCAGCTGCTTCAAGGCTCAAACAAGCAGTTTCTGTGTGTTAGAGGCATTAAAGTGTGAATGACTGAAGCTAACTCCAAACGGCTTCAAACTCGCATACAGAACACTCAGACAGACAGCTGAATTAAGAATCTGAAATTTCAACCTTCTAGCTCCTTCCCCAGGCAACTTTTTTTCAGGAGGCCCCTAGGGGCCCCAAACCACAACAGATCAATTCAGGGTGCCACCCTGATCATACAGTTACATTTTAGTGCAGAAACTCCATTCAGAACTCATCAGGTGGTTGTTGTGTCATAAGACCACCGACTGACACTACACACACTCACTTAGGCTTTAAAAAAGCAGAGAAAACGTCTGAACTGTCTTTCTGGCTGTGATGTGGTGCAAAGTGAGACCCCATTGTGGATAAAGCTGGTCTCCTGGTTCAACATGTTCAGTGGAAGCTGTCTGATCAGCTTTGCAGGCTCAAACACACAGTTTCCGCTGTTTGAGGCCTTACAATGTAAGTTGACTGAGTTGAGCTTGCAAACGCTTCAAACGCATCACAGAGGCTTCAGACGGCTGTTTCTGCATGTCAGAGGCATCACGGTGTGAAATTGCTGAGTCGAGCTCCAAATGGCTTCAAACTCACACAGAACACTCAGACAGACAGCTGAATTAAGAATCTGAAATTTCAACCTTCTAGCTCCTTCCCCAGGCAACTTTTTTTTTCAGGAGGCCCCTAGGGGCCCCAAACCACAACAGATCAATTCAGGGTGCCACTCTGATCATACAGTTACATTTTAGTGCAGAAACTCCATTCAGAACTCATCAGGTGGCTGTTGTGTCATAAGACCACCGACTGACACTCACACACACTCACTTAGGCTTTAAAAGCAGAGAAAACGTCTGAACTGTCTTTCTGGCTGTGATGTGGTGCAAAGTGAGACCCCATTGTGGATAAAGCTGGTCTCCTGGGTCAACAGGTCGGTGAAGGCTTTCTGATCAGCGCTTCAAGGCTCAAACAAGCAGTTTCTGTGTGTTAGAGGCATTAAAGTGTGAATGACTGAAGCTGAACTCCAAACGGCTTCAAACTCTCGACAGAACACTCAGACAGACAGCTGAATTAAGAATCTGAAATTTCAACCTTCTAGCTCCTTCCCCAGGCAACTTTTTTTCAGGAGGCCCCTAGGGGCCCCAAACCACAACAGATCAATTCAGGGTGCCACCCTGATCATACAGTTACATTTTAGTGCAGAAACTCCATTCAGAACTCATCAGGTGGCTGTTGTGTCATAAGACCACCGACTGACACTCACACACACTCACTTAGGCTTTAAAAAAGCAGAGAAAACGTCTGAACTGTCTTTCTGGCTGTGATGTGGTGCAAAGTGAGACCCCATTGTGGATAAAGCTGGTCTCCTGGGTCAACATGGTCGGTGAAGGCTTTCTGATCAGCTGCTTCAAGGCTCAAACAAGCAGTTTCTGTGTGTTAGAGGCATTAAAGTGTGAATGACTGAAGCTTAACTCCAAACGGCTTCAAACTCAAGCATCAGAACACTCCAGACAGACAGCTGAATTAAGAATCTGAAATTTCAACCTTCTAGCTCCTTCCCCAGGCAACTTTTTTTCAGGAGGCCCCTAGGGGCCCCAAACCACAACAGATCAATTCAGGGTGCCACCCTGATCATACAGTTACATTTTAGTGCAGAAACTCCATTCAGAACTCATCAGGTGGCTGTTGTGTCATAAGACCACCGACTGACACTACACACACTCACTTAGGCTTTAAAAAGCAGATAAAACGTCTGGAACTGTCTTTCTGGCTGTGATGTGGTGCAAAGTGAGACCCCATTGTGGATAAAGCTGGTCTCCTGGTTCAACATGGTCAGTGGAAGCTGTCTGATCAGTCTTGCAGGCTCAAACACAGTTTCCAGTTTGAGGCCTCAATGTAAGTTGACTGAGTTGAGCTTGTAAACGTGCTTCAAACGCACACAGAGGCTTCAGACGCTGTTCTGCATGTCAGAGGCATCACGGTGTGAAATTGCTGAGTCGAACTCCAAACGGCTTCAAACTCGCACAGAACACTCAGACAGACAGCTGAATTAAGAATCTGAAATTTCAACCTTCTAGCTCCTTCCCCAGGCAACTTTTTTTTCAGGAGGCCCCTAGGGGCCCCAAACCACAACAGATCAATTCAGGGTGCCACCCTGATCATACAGTTACATTTTAGTGCAGAAACTCCATTCAGAACTCATCAGGTGGCTGTTGTGTCATAAGACCACCGACTGACACTACACACACTCACTTAGGCTTTAAAAAGCAGAGAAAACGTCTGGAACTGTCTTTCTGGCTGTGATGTGGTGCAAAGTGAGACCCCATTGTGGATAAAGCTGGTCTCCTGGGTCAACAGGTCGGTGAAGGCTTTCTGATCAGCGTTTCAAGGCTCAAACAAGCAGTTTCTGTGTGTTAGAGGCATTAAAGTGTGAATGACTGAAGCTGAACTCCAAACGGCTTCAAACTCGCACAGAACACTCAGACAGACAGCTGAATTAAGAATCTGAAATTTCAACCTTCTAGCTCCTTCCCCAGGCAACTTTTTTTCAGGAGGCCCCTAGGGGCCCCAAACCACAACAGATCAATTCAGGGTGCCACCCTGATCATACAGTTACATTTTAGTGCAGAAACTCCATTCAGAACTCATCAGGTGGCTGTTGTGTCATAAGACCACCGACTGACACTCACACACACTCACTTAGGCTTTAAAAAGCAGATAAAACGTCTGGAACTGTCTTTCTGGCTGTGATGTGGTGCAAAGTGAGACCCCATTGTGGATAAAGCTGGTCTCCTGGGTCAACAGGTCGGTGAAGGCTTTCTGATCAGCTGCTTCAAGGCTCAAACAAGCAGTTTCTGTGTGTTAGAGGCATTAAAGTGTGAATGACTGAAGCTTAACTCCAAACGGCTTCAAACTCAGCACAGAACACTCAGACAGACAGCTGAATTAAGAATCTGAAATTTCAACCTTCTAGCTCCTTCCCCAGGCAACTTTTTTTTCAGGAGGCCCCTAGGGGCCCCAAACCACAACAGATCAATTCAGGGTGCCACCCTGATCATACAGTTACATTTTAGTGCAGAAACTCCATTCAGAACTCATCAGGTGGCTGTTGTGTCATAAGACCACCGACTGACACTACACACACTCACTTAGGCTTTAAAAGCAGAGAAAACGTCTGGAACTGTCTTTCTGGCTGTGATGTGGTGCAAAGTGAGACCCCATTGTGGATAAAGCTGGTCTCCTGGTTCAACATGTTCAGTGGAAGCTGTCTGATCAGCTTTTGCAGGCTCAAACACACAGTTTCCGCGTGTTTGAGGCCTTACAATGTAAGTTGACTGAGTTGAGCTTGCAAACGGCTTCAAACGCACACAGAGGTTTCAGACGGCTGTTTCTGCATGTCAGAGGCATCACGGTGTGAAATTGCTGAGTCGAAGCTCCAAATGGCTTCAAACTCACACAGAACACTCAGACAGACAGCTGAATTAAGAATCTGAAATTTCAACCTTCTAGCTCCTTCCCCAGGTAACTTTTTTTCAGGAGGCCCCTAGGGGCCCCAAACCACAACAGATCAATTCAGGGTGCCACCCTGATCATACAGTTACATTTTAGTGCAGAAACTCCATTCAGAACTCATCAGGGTGGCTGTTGTGTCATAAGACCACCGACTGACACTACACACACTCACTTAGGCTTTAAAAAAGCAGATAAAACGTCTGGAACTGTCTTTCTGGCTGTGATGTGGTGCAAAGTGAGACCCCATTGTGGATAAAGCTGGTCTCCTGGGTCAACAGGTCGGTGAAGGCTTTCTGATCAGCGCTTCAAGGCTCAAACAAGCAGTTTCTGTGTGTTAGAGGCATTAAAGTGTGAATGACTGAAGCTTAACTCCAAACGGCTTCAAACTCAAGCACAGAACACTCAGACAGACAGCTGAATTAAGAATCTGAAATTTCAACCTTCTAGCTCCTTCCCCAGGCAACTTTTTTTCAGGAGGCCCCTAGGGGCCCCAAACCACAACAGATCAATTCAGGGTGCCACCCTGATCATACAGTTACATTTTAGTGCAGAAACTCCATTCAGAACTCATCAGGTGGCTGTTGTGTCATAAGACCACCGACTGACACTCACACACACTCACTTAGGCTTTAAAAAAGCAGAGAAAACGTCTGGAACTGTCTTTCTGGCTGTGATGTGGTGCAAAGTGAGACCCCATTGTGGATAAAGCTGGTCTCCTGGGTCAACAGGTCGGGTGAAGGCTTTCTGATCAGCTGCTTCAAGGCTCAAACAAGCAGTTTCTGTGTGTTAGAGGCATTAAAGTGTGAATGACTGAAGCTTAACTCCAAACGGCTTCAAACTCACAGCACAGAACACTCAGACAGACAGCTGAATTAAGAATCTGAAATTTCAACCTTCTAGCTCCTTCCCCAGGCAACTTTTTTTCAGGAGGCCCCTAGGGGCCCCAAACCACAACAGATCAATTCAGGGTGCCACCCTGATCATACAGTTACATTTTAGTGCAGAAACTCCATTCAGAACTCATCAGGTGGCTGTTGTGTCATAAGACCACCGACTGACACTACACACACTCACTTAGGCTTTAAAAAGCAGAGAAAACGTCTGGAACTGTCTTTCTGGCTGTGATGTGGTGCAAAGTGAGACCCCATTGTGGATAAAGCTGGTCTCCTGGTTCAACATGTTCAGTGGAAGCTGTCTGATCAGCTTTGCAGGCTCAAACACACAGTTCCAGCGTTTGAGGCCTTACGTGTAAGTTGACTGAGTTGAGCATTGCAAACGGCTTCAAACGACACAGAGGCTTCAGACGCTGTTTCTGCATGTCAGAGCATCACGGTGAAATTGCTGAGTCGAGCTCAAATGGCTTCAAACTCGCACAGAACACTCAGACAGACAGCTGAATTAAGAATCTGAAATTTCAACCTTCTAGCTCCTTCCCCAGGCAACTTTTTTTCAGGAGGCCCCTAGGGGCCCCAAACCACAACAGATCAATTCAGGGTGCCACTCTGATCATACAGTTACATTTTAGTGCAGAAACTCCATTCAGAACTCATCAGGTGGCTGTTGTGTCATAAGACCACCGACTGACACTACACACACTCACTTAGGCTTTAAAAAGCAGAGAAAACGCCTGGAACTGTCTTTCTGGCTGTGATGTGGTGCAAAGTGAGACCCCATTGTGGATAAAGCTGGTCTCCTGGGTCAACATGTTCGGTGGAAGCTGTCTGATCAGCGCTTTGCAGGCTCAAACACACAGTTCCAGTTTGAGGCCTACAGTGTAAGTTGACTGAGTTGAGCTTGCAAACGGCTTCAAACGACACAGAGGCTTCAGACGCTGTTTCTGCATGTCAGAGGCATCACGGTGAAATTGCTGAGTCGAGCTCCAAACGGCTTCAAACTCGCACAGAACACTCAGACAGACAGCTGAATTAAGAATCTGAAATTTCAACCTTCTAGCTCCTTCCCCAGGCAACTTTTTTTCAGGAGGCCCCTAGGGGCCCCAAACCACAACAGATCAATTCAGGGTGCCACCTCTGATCATACAGTTACATTTTAGTGCAGAAACTCCATTCAGAACTCATCAGGTGGCTGTTGTGTCATAAGACCACCGACTGACACTACACACACTCACTTAGGGCTTTAAAAAGCAGATAAAACGTCTGGAACTGTCTTTCTGGCTGTGATGTGGTGCAAAGTGAGACCCCATTGTGGATAAAGCTGGTCTCCTGGGTCAACAGGTCGGTGAAGGCTTTCTGATCAGCTGCTTCAAGGCTCAAACAAGCAGTTTCTGTGTGTTAGAGGCATTAAAGTGTGAATGACTGAAGCTGAACTCCAAACGGCTTCAAACTCGCACAGAACACTCAGACAGACAGCTGAATTAAGAATCTGAAATTTCAACCTTCTAGCTCCTTCCCCAGGCAACTTTTTTTCAGGAGGCCCCTAGGGGCCCCAAACCACAACAGATCAATTCAGGGTGCCACCCTGATCATACAGTTACATTTTTAGTGCAGAAACTCCATTCAGAACTCATCAGGTGGCTGTTGTGTCATAAGACCACCGACTGACACTCACACACACTCACTTAGGCTTTAAAAAGCAGAGAAAACGTCTGGAACTGTCTTTCTGGCTGTGATGTGGTGCAAAGTGAGACCCCATTGTGGATAAAGCTGGTCTCCTGGTTCAACATGTTCAGTGGAAGCTGTCTGATCAGCCTTTGCAGGCTCAAACACACAGTTTCCACTAGTTTGAGGCCTTACAGTGTAAGTTGACTGAGTTGAGCTTGCAAACGGCTTCAAACGCACACAGAGGCTTCAGACGGCTGTTTCTGCATGTCAGAGGCATCACGGTGTGAAATTGCTGAGTCGAGCTCCAAATTGGCTTCAAACTCTCACAGAACACTCAGACAGACAGCTGAATCAAGAATCTGAAATTTCAACCTTCTAGCTCCTTCCCCAGGTAACTTTTTTTCAGGAGGCCCCTAGGGGCCCCAAACCACAACAGATCAATTCAGGGTGCCACCCTGATCATACAGTTACATTTTAGTGCAGAAACTCCATTCAGAACTCATCAGGTGGCTGTTGTGTCATAAGACCACCGACTGACACTACACACACTCACTTAGGCTTTAAAAAGCAGAGAAAACGTCTGGAACTGTCTTTCTGGCTGTGATGTGGTGCAAAGTGAGACCCCATTGTGGATAAAGCTGGTCTCCTGGGTCAACAGGTCGGGTGAAGGCTTTCTGATCAGCGCTTCAGGCTCAAACAAGCAGTTTCTGTGTGTTAGAGGCATTAAAGTGTGAATGACTGAAGCTGAACTCCAAACGGCTTCAAACTCGCGACAGAACACTCAGACAGACAGCTGAATTAAGAATCTGAAATTTCAACCTTCTAGCTCCTTCCCCAGGCAACTTTTTTTTCAGGAGGCCCCTAGGGGCCCCAAACCACAACAGATCAATTCAGGGTGCCACCCTGATCATACAGTTACATTTTTAGTGCAGAAACTCCATTCAGAACTCATCAGGTGGCTGTTGTGTCATAAGACCACCGACTGACACTACACACACTCACTTAGGCTTTAAAAAAGCAGATAAAACGTCTGAACTGTCTTTCTGGCTGTGATGTGGTGCAAAGTGAGACCCCATTGTGGATAAAGCTGGTCTCCTGGGTCAACAGGTCGGTGAAGGCTTTCTGATCAGCTGCTTCAAGGCTCAAACAAGCAGTTTCTGTGTGTTAGAGGCATTAAAGTGTGAATGACTGAAGCTTAACTCCAAACGGCTTCAAACTCGCACAGAACACTCAGACAGACAGCTGAATTAAGAATCTGAAATTTCAACCTTCTAGCTCCTTCCCCAGGCAACTTTTTTTCAGGAGGCCCCTAGGGGCCCCAAACCACAACAGATCAATTCAGGGTGCCACCCTGATCATACAGTTACATTTTAGTGCAGAAACTCCATTCAGAACTCATCAGGTGGCTGTTGTGTCATAAGACCACCGACTGACACTACACACACTCACTTAGGCTTTAAAAGCAGAGAAAACGTCTGGAACTGTCTTTCTGGCTGTGATGTGGTGCAAAGTGAGACCCCATTGTGGATAAAGCTGGTCTCCTGGGTCAACAGGTTCGTGTGAAGGCTTTCTTGACTCAGCTGCTTTCAAGGCTTCAAACAAGCAAGTTTCTGTGTGTTAGAGGCATTAAAGTGTGAAATGACTGAAGCTGAACTCCAAACGGCTTCAAACTCGCAGACAGAACACTCAGACAGACAGCTGAATTAAGAATCTGAAATTTCAACCTTCTAGCTCCTTCCCCAGGCAACTTTTTTTCAGGAGGCCCCTAGGGGCCCCAAACCACAACAGATCAATTCAGGGTGCCGCCCTGATCATACAGTTACATTTTAGTGCAGAAACTCCATTCAGAACTCATCAGGTGGCTGTTGTGTCATAAGACCACCGACTGACACTACACACACTCACTTAGGCTTTAAAAAAGCAGAGAAAACGCCTGGAACTGTCTTTCTGGCTGTGATGTGGTGCAAAGTGAGACCCCATTGTGGATAAAGCTGGTCTCCTGGGTCAACAGGTTCGGTGAAGGCTTTCTGATCAGCGCTTTCAAGGCTCAAACACACAGCAGTTTCTGTGTGTTAGAGGCATTAAAGTGTGAATGACTGAAGCTTGAACTCCAAACGGCTTCAAACTCAGCACAGAACACTCAGACAGACAGCTGAATTAAGAATCTGAAATTTCAACCTTCTAGCTCCTTCCCCAGGCAACTTTTTTTCAGGAGGCCCCTAGGGGCCCCAAACCACAACAGATCAATTCAGGGTGCCACCCTGATCATACAGTTACATTTTAGTGCAGAAACTCCATTCAGAACTCATCAGGTGGCTGTTGTGTCATAAGACCACCGACTGACACTACACACACTCACTTAGGCTTTAAAAGCAGAGAAAACGCCTGGAACTGTCTTTCTGGCTGTGATGTGGTGCAAAGTGAGACCCCATTGTGGATAAAGCTGGTCTCCTGGTTCAACATGGTCAGTGGAAGCTGTCTGATCAGCGTTTGCAAGGCTCAAACACAGCAGTTTCTGTGTGTTAGAGGCCTTACAGTGTGAATGACTGAGTTGAGCTTGCAAACGCTCAAACGCACAGAGGCTTCAGACGGCTGTTTCTGCATGTCAGAGGCATCGGTGAAATTGCTGAGTCAGCAAGCTTCAAACTCACAGAACACTCAGACAGCTGAATTAAGAATCTGAAATTTCAACCTTCTAGCTCCTTCCCCAGGCAACTTTTTTTTCAGGAGGCCCCTAGGGGCCCCAAACCACAACAGATCAATTCAGGGTGCCACCCTGATCATACAGTTACATTTTAGTGCAGAAACTCCATTCAGAACTCATCAGGTGGCTGTTGTGTCATAAGACCACCGACTGACACTACACACACTCACTTAGGCTTTAAAAGCAGATAAAACGTCTGGAACTGTCTTTCTGGCTGTGATGTGGTGCAAAGTGAGACCCCATTGTGGATAAAGCTGGTCTCCTGGGTCAACAGGTCGGTGAAGGCTTTCTGATCAGCTGCTTCAAGGCTCAAACAAGCAGTTTCTGTGTGTTAGAGGCATTAAAGTGTGAATGACTGAAGCTAACTCCAAACGGCTTCAAACTCGCATACAGAACACTCAGACAGACAGCTGAATTAAGAATCTGAAATTTCAACCTTCTAGCTCCTTCCCAGGCAACTTTTTTTCAGGAGGCCCCTAGGGGCCCCAAACCACAACAGATCAATTCAGGGTGCCACCCTGATCATACAGTTACATTTTAGTGCAGAAACTCCATTCAGAACTCATCAGGTGGCTGTTGTGTCATAAGACCACCGACTGACACTACACACACTCACTTAGGCTTTAAAAAGCAGATAAAACGTCTGGAACTGTCTTTCTGGCTGTGATGTGGTGCAAAGTGAGACCCCATTGTGGATAAAGCTGGTCTCCTGGGTCAACAGGTCGGTGAAGGCTTTCTGATCAGCTGCTTCAAGGCTCAAACAAGCAGTTTCTGTGTGTTAGAGGCATTAAAGTGTGAATGACTGAAGCTTAACTCCAAACGGCTTCAAA
>JALXJV020000415.1:0-10587 GCA_024633595.2 Lepomis macrochirus
AGTCAGTTCTTAAACTGGACTGTGTTATCTATTTTTGTGCAATATTCTCTGCTGCTATTCATTCACTAGTCCTTTTAATTCACCATTCATAATTCTTAAAATGTAAATATTGTACATACCCACAACCTTTTATATTTTCCTTTATATTTTATACTTATATTCTTATATTTCTATACTCTTTATCTATCTTTTATTACTATTTCTATTCCTTATGCCTTGACATGTGGGCAATTGTGACAAAGAATTTTCCCTTCGGGCATCAATAAAAGTATTTATGATTCTGATATATTGTGTATAGCAATATTATTTATAGGCCATTCAGCCCACCCCAGTTTATAAGATAAATGGTTTAATAATAATGGTTTATTTTAATAATCTCTTTTTCACAACTAATTTCAGGTCTTTGAATCATGATAATGCATAAACTCCATGACTGACTTTTTTTAAAAATGACGGTAGTAATTTAATTTAACGTTGTATTGTCATAAACTGGTGTGGATCCTCACATGTCTGTTTGAATTTAAAAATATGTCGCTGGGGGCTTTCATTGGTTGTGTGAATGTCACCATCTAATCACAATGTTGAAGCAGCTTCATGTTTCACAACAAATCTTATAAACTGTGTGAATAAAATAATGTAAAATGTCTCCACAGTTGTGACTAATTATTGAATTGTATTATTGTTTTTAGAAGTGTTACGAGTGAAACCTGGAGATGATGTCATTCTGCCATGTCGGGCTGGTGAAGCCTCCATCAGAGCTGTAGAGTGGAGCAGACCTGACCTGGAGGCTCCAGAGTACGCTCCTCTTTACAGAGATGGGCGCTCAGATCCAACCTACCAGCATCCATCGTTTAAGGACCGGGTGCAGCTGGTGGACAGAGAGCTGAAGGGCGGAGACGTGTCTTTAATTCTGAAGAAAGTGAACAGGAACGACACTGGAACATACGAGTGTCGAGTTGCAACAGGAGTTTTGAGACATCAGAGAATCAACATTGAGACTCCACCAGTCAGAATCATCCAGCTGGAGGTTTCAGGTGAGTTTGTGGAGGTCAGTGTGTCTGTGTGCCATGTTGTAGCTGCAGTTTATTCCATGTTGATTCTGAGAGTCAAAGACATACCTGTTACATTGTGATTTAGCAAATACGGGAAATAATAAGGGACATTTTCAGGCACAACTCCCCCCATTATGTATTTCATATAATTTTCCAACATTAAATAAATCATTATGTTAATTTCCTAGTATATGTTCACTATAGTTTCATATGTAGTTTATAGGCCTAAAATGAATTTCAATTACAGCTGTTCCAATTTTCTGGGTTGTTTTATTTAGTAATTCCTTGTGCAAGAAACACAGTCTTGGGCTCTATTCTTGCTAAGTGCAAACTTGACAATAATCATAACTATTCACGTTGAAATAACTACTGCAGGTTGTAGTCTTTTCTCACGCAGCAACGAAACAAAGGGAGGACAGATATGGTCAAACACGAGGAATATAGAAGATATAGAAAAGTAAATGGAGGCTGTTGCACAGTTTCATTCATTTTCTGACTAATATGCACTTTAATCTTCAGGTGTCCAGAGGGAGACATCGTGGATCAGAACAAAAACAACAGAAACACCACTGAGGGAAACTACACTAGTAGCTACGGATTGGAAGCAGGTTTTGTTTTGTTTTGTTTAGCACTGTTGGATTGTTTGTCTGGATATATAAAAGGAAATTAAGCTCAACAAAGAACATAGAAGCACATATGAAAGTTAAACAGGAAGTAAAGCACACAACAACAGACAAGGATTGACATGAACAGAAACATTAGTAACAAACAAAACATAATTAAAAACACAAAAGCGGTGAAATAATGAAGACTAACACACAGTGAAGAGTCTAAATAAGAATACAACAGGAAATAATAACATCTAAACCCAAAACCATGCAAACGATCATCATGTTTGCACAATTTCAGAGTGGTTGAGATATCTTATGTGTGTAGAAATACCATTTATTGGCCATTTCGCCCAGCCCCAGTTTAAAGTTAATAGGTTTACTTTGATAATCTCATTGTTAGAGTTAATTTCAGGTCGTTGACTGAATCTTTTTTAAGGGATAAGTCATTTTCAGTTTCAGTACATGCATTTTACACTTTAGACCTCCCTATCACAAAAGCTTTATGCTCTTTATTTTGGTACGATAGTGAAATATATTGTAAGTTTATATAAATAAACTTACAATAACATGTTACTGCAAATAACCCCATACGTACAATGTTTTCCTTTTTGATTAAAAACTGCCCAGTCACTTAGAAAAACATCAAATTGGGAAGTAACTGAGTTAGATTGACTGACATCATTGACAGAAGATGAGTCAGGTATATAATTCAGCAAGAAATCAAAATTTCATTTCAACATTCAGCATGTCAGAGCAGGCCTTAAAACATAGTGCAGAACATACTAGGGCAGTGCACACTAAGGGCCTGATTTACTAAAGGTTTGCGTGAGTAAAAATGAGTGCAAACTTGATATCACCATCAAATTAGCAAGTAAGCTGATCTACTAATGGTGTGCACGCAGAGTTACGTCTTTCAAAAGCGCAAGACAGCACCTGTTGTTCTTTTAGTACTTTTACCATAATGAATATACAATTTGGGGAGTAACATGCAAATACATTTATTTACTGCACGCAATGTGATCTACCGAGCCTAAACACAATTTCACCAATAGCCTGCAATAGAGTGCAATAGCCTCTGTATTTAATACGTTTGAAAGAAAAGTGCAAACCGCCAAGTGTTGGGCAGAGATGGGTTCTGTTATTGTTGCCAGAAGGAGACACAGCCGTAATGGAAGAAAACAGAGAAATTAAGAAAGTTGCAGCTGCAGTTGTGCACAGATCATGAGTAAAATTCATCCAGCCAGAGGGAACAATCCTCAATTTTTCAAAGTGTACCGGTCATAATATAGCGACAAACCCCATTGTAGGCATTGGAGAAGGTGTGTACAGGGCCAGGGACAGGAGATCGTGGAGCGACCGGGCACGGTGTGGACGGTCAGTGATTGTTCCCTCTGGCTGGATGAAGCGGGATCTGCTGGCATTTCCTCACGTCTGGGTCATTCCACATACCAAAGCAGTTTTTCCAGGTGTGCTGTTCCAAGTACTTAGTGCAATCTTAGGCAGGATGGGCAGGTAGATACGATTTCCAAGTACTCGGGACGCATTCAACAAAACAAACCAAGGTTTTTACGCTACTTTCCCTCACGACTCTCCATGGCAGAAACCATTGAAACACGCAAAACCCTCATTTAAATACTCCAACCTCCACTGTGTTTGCTCCTTTTGTCATTTACACAACAATTCTTAGTAAATCACCTCAGGTACTAGAATTGCATGTGTAATATTTTAGAATGCACATGCAATGTAGTACTCTTTAGTAAATCAGGCCCTAAGTGTGCACTCCACAACAGGGATCCATACAACCCATTCTCACTCCCTGGCTCGTCACATATGGACGCATGGTCAAGACCCATTGGTGTCAGTTTGTAACGCACTGACGAGGTAGGAATATGATCATTAACAGAAACGGCTGAGTAAGTAGGTAGTTGGGGTGGATGGAGGGCAAGAAGCCTGACTTTGAACCAGGAGACTGGGGTTCGTGTCGTCTGTGAGATACGTAAATTGTGTAAGTTGCAGGAGTGACATAAGCTAACTTATGTGATACTTGACCTATGTAGTGATTTTAACCCAAACCAAAATCTTTTCCTAACCCTGTCAAGTAGTTTTGTTTCCTAAACGTAACCAAATTGCATTTTCTGACAGTAATAACGCGCCTTTTCAAAATAGTGATGTTATGAAATGCTAACGTTTATTTTGAAAGTCTCACCGGACGTTGCATAATTACTGTTGCTAACTTTACCCGACATTGAATATGTATTGTTGGTAAGCCTTGATAACTTGACCATGGAGAATTAAACTTAAAATGCTTGTTGAGAAGGAGGATAGGAGCAATTGGTAGCCATTAAGGTTGGCACGGTCTTTGGTTTTTGTTTTTTTTGCTATTTATCATTTTATTTATTATAATTATTTCAACGGCTCTGAGATCAGTACGGAGCCCATGGATGGTATTAGTTAGCCACGGGTGGGACTGTTTCAGGCGAGCAGGCTTAGTGTAGAGAACAGAGATTGTGCAGCATCATTGACCTCAAGTGAGGAAAATGTGTTGAGGAGGTGTGAGACAAACGGTGCTGGAACTTTGGGCTGTTTCTGTAGGCATACTGTAGGAAATGGTGGTCTGACAAGTGTAGAGGTGTGGCACTTAGGTACTCAGTAGCACAGTTTTGGATAAGAACGAAGTCAAGCACCTTGCCAGCTTTGTGGGTTGGGGGGCTGAGAACCCGTGTTTGATCGAAGGACTGAATCAGAGACAGGAAGTCTGCTGAGTTCGATTTGTCTAAGTGAACCGAGGACAAGAAGGGGACAGTCATGCTCTGGTATTGAAGACAGCTGTGTGTCTAGCTCGTCCACAAAGTTAGACATTTGTCCCAGTGGACAGTATATTACAATAACACATCCATTTTTCATAACAACAAGTCTTATAAACAGTGTGTGAATAAAATCCAGTAACTCAACAGTTGTGTGAAGAGGCCTTCTGTTTAAACAAAGATGGTTCTCACTGTATCGTCCTGTGGAGGCCTTTTGAAATGTGATTACTTTTTCTCTCTGGATGTTTTTATTGTTTTTAGATGTGGTCCAAGTGAAACCTGGAGATAATGTCACTCTGGAGTGTCAGGCTGGTGTAGCCTCCATCAGAGCTGTAGAGTGGAGCAGACCTGACCTGGATCCAGACACCGTCCTCTTTTTACAGAGATGGACAATCAGTTCTTGATCTCCAGCATCCATCATTTAAGGACCGGGTGCAGCTGGTGGACAGAGAGCTGAAGGACGGAGACGTGTCTTTAATTGTGAAGAACGTGAACAGCAACGACACTGGAACATACGAGTGTCGAATTGCAGCAGGAGGATCAAGACAAAGAATCAACATTGAGACGCCACCAATCAGCATCATCCAGCTGGAGGTTTCAGGTGAGTTTGTGGAGGTCAGTGTGTCTGTGTGCCATGTTGTAGCTGCAGTTTATTCCATGTTGATTCTGAGAGTCAAACATGAGGAATATAGAAGATATAGAAGAGTAAATGGAGGCTGTTCCACTGTTCACTCATTTCCTGACTAATATGCACTTTGACCTTCAGGTTCCAACAGCGGAGACGTCGAGGAGGGAAACTACGGACATCACTACGGACTGGGAGCAGCTTTTGGTCTACTTTGTTTAGCTGCTGTTGGTTTGGTTGTCTGGAAATATAAAAGAAAAAGAGAGCGCGGTGATTTGAGCCTGTGGGGAAGTTGAGCCACACGTTTTGATCCATTCAGAAAGCAAACATTTTAAAATTTCTTGTCCTGCTAATTTCCTGTCAGACCTGAGGAAGCATAAATTTATATGACCAACAAATATGCATCATGTCATTTCGGCATCAGTTTGCAGGTTGTGTTTTATTTGCATTATTGTCTTGTGTGTGAACACTCAGCAGTTGTCCAGCGATAAAATCCCCACAAGAAATATGTCACAAGGATTAAATTCGCTGGTTTGAATGCACAATTAGAGCCTATAGTGGCTGTGCCGGTAGAACTAGAGCATCAACTAGTGGTAACTTGGTACCGCAATGTAGAGAGAGCTTTTGGTCAATCCGCTTTCTCTGCTAACGTAGTGTGGAAGAGGAATTCCATACCAACAAACTCAGAAACTCAGGATGTTAGGCGGTGTTGAAAGCCAGCCTCAAGCTTTGGCTAAAGTCAGCACTAGTGTTGCACCACTAATGATTACATCGTATTTTTTTTTTAATTTATTGTATGTTGTAAACTGTTTTTATCAATTTCACATTGTTGGACATAATGTGTTGTCCTTTTGTATGTTGTGTATTTGTTGTTTGTTTTGTGTCTTTCATTTTGTTTTATCTACCTGCTCACGGACAACAGATGCAAATCAGCTGCTAACCAACTGGTGTCGTTACTTTATTTGTGAGCTGTTGTTGCCAAAAATAAACAATAAGACAATAATAATAATTTGTAATGGAATATATACATAATAATAATAAATCATTTAGCTGAAGCTTTTACCCAAAGCGACTCACAATTGCAATATGTCAGAGGTCACACGCCTCTGGAGCAACTAAGGATTAAGGGACACAATGGTGCGTAACAGCGGACTTCAACCCGGGTCTCTCACGCCATAGGCATGTGTCTTATCCACTGCTCCATCAGGAACCCCCATATAGGTGCAGAGGCCCATTATCAACAACCATTAGCCCTGTGTTCCAGTGGCACATTGTGTTCACTAATGCAAGTTTATCATTTTTAATGGACTAAATAATCATTAGAAACCCCTTTTGAGCTCACAGTACTACAGCTTAAAACTGTTGTGCTTACTTATATGCAGCATTATGTCCTCAGAGAGTCTCTCCAGACTACCAGAGTATTCATTGACTGTAAATTAATCATTAATCATTTTAACTTCCATGTCCCCCATGTCTCAGTCTAAATCAAGTAGTTATCAAATGTCAAGTTGAGAGTTCAGATATGTCCACTGTTTCTGTCAGACTGATCTGAAATCAACACTCTTTGTGCTAAAGCATATGTTAATTTAACCACAGGTGTGTTGTTTGATAGAAATATTTGCTTTTTTTGCATTTTTTAATATTTTGTGATTGTTAGAGCATTTTGCAAACACAATGCCATAGAGCTGTTTTGAAAATGTTACATCTGAATGGACAAATGTGTTAAAGCAAATGAGAAAATCTTTTGCAAACAGCTGTTTATAAACACTGTGGCCAGTCAGCATTTATCAAACATAATAAATAGTTGTTTTTCACCCTAACATTGCTAGGACACAGACTCACACTCGTGTGCATGTTGCTGATTAGCAACAACTCCCAGTCTGTTTTCTGCTGCCACACTCCTGTGTTACATTCAGTAACAGTCCCAGCTCGTTATTGGTGCATGCAAAAAAAAAAGGTCTGATGCTTTGTCTGTATTTATTTATTATTTTGACAAATGTTCTGCAACTACGGAATAAACCATCTAAAACGACCATTCAGTCGTTTTAAATGAACTCCAAAACGCTAACTTTAGGGTGAGGGATAACGTTTGTGTCGTCTGCTGCAGCTGCAGTGTCACCCGAAGTGGCAGAAGCTTCAGTGGCAGGCTTACAAAAACACTGAAAGAGTGAAGTTTGTGCTGTGTTGTTGTTCCTTTGGTGGGTGTGGTCAGATCCTGGTCACAGCTCACAACACAAACAGAGTGAAAGTTCGAAAATAACGTTGTTACATTTCCTCATGCTTTTTAAGTGGGTATACGGAAATCCTTGACAGTTAATAATGGTATAAGGCGTACTTTCCCAACACACCAGCACCAGAAAAGTAAATGAAATGCTTATTTCAGCAGGTCTGACTCAAGGGAATTTTTACACACAAGATTCATCTAAAGTTCCTCTTTTTACAAGTAAGTTTTGTGTGTCACGTGTGAAAAAAGCTGTCTGTGTGTCTTGTGGTCGCCGCGCCACAAGACACACAGACAGAGGATAACTGGGGTGACTTGAGTCCAATTCTCCCCTGCCAACTATTGCTGGGGGTGTTTGGTCTCCTACGACTCGACTGAATATTCTGGTGTGGCCGTTCTTAAGAACCAGTGCATGTAAGTCAGCTCAGCTATAACAGCTCTATCCAAAATCATTGAACCACACAATGACAAAATAGAAACTAAGGAATTTAAATAAAGATAATAAATCTACCTTTAGATTATAAGGTAGACTGTTGACACTTTTTTAACATTAGAAAAACAAGATGTCACAAATCCCTAATTTTGCAATTTTAAAAAAACTTTTTGGGCAATGCACATTTGGTTCATCTATATTTACATTTTATACGCTTTCTTATTGTGCGAATAAGCCTTTCACTAACCATATACATTTACTAACATTTCTTGGGAAAAAAGCTATTTTCAGAACATTTAAAAAAAAAATGCTTTTTGTAATTTGATGGGGACAAAATCAGTATTTCAAAAACTGTAAATGGCACCTATGGGTATCGCAAGTTTTTAAAATCAGTTAAGATTCAAATATCCTAATGTGCACCAGGCATCATGTGATAAACTCTCTGCTGTTTGTGACACAAGACACTGTTTCGTCATCTGAAGTTGAGTCAGTGTATCACGTGGGACAAAAGAGAAACAATTTGACAACAACCGCCGGTATGAAAACTACCAGCATCTATCTTTTTTATGGTCGAGTGGAGCTGAGAGAAGCAGAGATTACAGACAGTGTTGTCTTGAAAAACATTACCCTCAATGACACTGGACCATATGAGTGTCGGATTATAATCAACAAACATAATGAGATCAAGCACCTCAACAACCTGTTAAAAACCCAGGTGGGCAAGCATCTAAGTACAAATAGAAAAAATATTCAGACAATACACCAATCAGTCATATAAAGAAACAAATAGACAAATACAACTTGTTCTTACTCCCACGTTGTCACATATGGACCATAGTTTAATGCACTGAGGGAAGCCCTGTATGGTCATTTATGAACTCTTAATGTAGGTGTGGGATATTTAACAGTCCAAGTAATGCGGTGGTTGAGGTAGATTGGTGGCCCAGAAACTCTTACCCAGAAGGCCGGCGATGTTTCCTGAGTGAAACAAAAAATCAACATTGAATGTTTTCAGGTTACAGAAGTTATGCAATTAAAGCTACATAAGTGAGATAAGCAAGAAGGTCCAAAATTCCTCCTAACTGTTGTTCAGGTCTGATCTGCAACTACACAAATCGTTTGTTTGAGGTTATTGCTGCCAAATGAGGGTCGACCAGTTATTACATGCAAGGGTTCACATGCTTTTCCCATCCTGTTTACATCGTGTGTTCTAAAAAAACACATAATTGTTTTTGTGGTATTAGCTTAAGCAGGCTGTGTTGGTCTCTTGTTAGATGAAGATCAGATCACATGTTATTCCAAAGGTTTCACAGATCTTTTTCTGCAGCTGTATATAATCAGGGATCAGCAAAGAAACATCAAAACTCTAACTCTAAAATACAGCAGCCAAGCCATGCATCAAAATAGACAATATTTTTGTATTTCAGAAAAATTTTAAATACTTTTTCTGGGTACCATTAAATCTCTTGTCAAACCTTCTACCTATCAGCCTATATGATCGATCCCTGACTTCTTTTCAGTTCACTTTTCAGATACTCTGCTCTGCACACTGATCAAACCGGGTTATCACCGCATATTTTTGCTGAATCTTAATGATTGCTAATTCTACTGAGTGTAATAAAATATTAAAGACACTAAACGTTCATAGAATAGGCTATATACTTAGAATCATTTATCCCCGTTGATGAACCTCACAAAGTATATTATAGCGTTAAAAAGCATTATTTGGAGGTGCATGCAATTCTCGGGAGGCCTGCAAAAGTCAGCACCAGATATTCCCATAATGTGCGGAGACATGGTAGCAGTTTGCCTGACTGAAAAACATTTCTGAGGACCTCTCTCCATTTTTCTAAGATGAACTGCCATCAGGTTCAAGCAACTGGTTTTGTTTCTGGTTTGGAACCCATACATCTTGTACAGCCACGTTTAACATCAACACAATGACGCTTGCCGTAGCCTTGTTTATTTGCTCCAAACCAGCCAATGGAAACGCACATATTTCACAATTTCTTCTTTGTTTTCTTTTTTGCGACACTTGAAATTTGCACGACAATTGGATGGAAACATAGCTTATGAAAGCTGCAGATAGTTAGCTAGAACATAACTTTTTGTCTGATTCCTCAGATAGCAATGGAATAGTGGCTTAGACACATGCCTTTGGTATGGGAGACCAGGTTTTATTCCCACTGTGACACATCCACCATGTACCCTTGCGTCCCTTTGGATAAAAGTGTCAGCTAGTTGACCGAATAAATCCATTTCAGATGACTCAGCAGCATGAACATCAGAAAAATACAACAGGAAAATACTTTGATCCCTCAGAACCACACAAGTTAGTGTTTAACCTGTACTAAAATGTAGTGTAAGTCTAATCAGAAGCTCAAAAGCCTCGTTTCCACTGAGTGGTGCGGTACGGTTCAGTACGCTACGGTTCGGGTCGGGTCGCTAAACCATGATCGGAGCTCGCGTTTCCACTGCCAACAGTACCCTACTTGATAGGCGTGGTGGATGGCGGAAAGTAAGCTGGCGTCATTCACGCCAAGAAGAAAGGGACATTATTTTTTCAGCGGTGTTTTAAGAATGAAGCCTCTTGTGTTGTCGAGTTCCCTTGTAGCACGCGCGAAGTGGCGATTCTCTGTCAACCAATCACCGTTCTGCAGTGAGTCTAGCTCCACCTTTTAGTACCGTACCACTGTGCTAGGTACCCCAACGAAAGAGTGTACCCAAAAGTGGTAGTGCGATGCGGTTCGACTTTGGTACCATTCACAACTTTTGACAGTGGAAGCGCAAATAATTAGCGTACCGTACCGAACTGTACCGTACCGCACCACTCAGTGGAAA
>JALXJV020000416.1:0-10580 GCA_024633595.2 Lepomis macrochirus
GCTCTCTTTCTCTGATTTACGCACGCACACACATGCTCCAACTTCTATCTACTCTCAACTCAACTGTTGCATGCATGGTAATGCACAAGTAGCCTACATGCTTATTGTTTCAGCTATCTATAATATTTAAAATATAATCAGTGTGACAATATTTCATACAGAAGTCTGTGTGTGCTCTGCGCATATATGGGCACAATGAAAGGAGAGAGGTTCAATGAGCCAGAGTTTGACCCGAGCCCGATCAGGACTTGCAGGGCCGGTCGTAATCCTGTTCTATCTTGGTATCAGTCATTTCAGCAAATGACCCAGGGCAGCTTTTGTTTACATTCATTTGAGAAAGTCCTCTGCTGTCTGTCAGGAGAAAAAGAAGAAGCTACGTTGTTCTACTAACAGGGGGTCCCAACAGAAACACGTTTGTTTCATTTTAAAGTGTTACACTTACAAACTATGTACAAACCTATGCAAGACCTTCATCTCTCAGTGGACTCCCACCCACCCACAGTGCCACTTGTGTTGGTTAGAGTACCTGGCCAAGCTGGAGGCCAGTTGCAGCTGCTCTCAAGAATTTAAATCATGACTTTGTTGTGTACGCTATCAAAGAGAAAGAAAATCAGCTGTGTTTGTGTGAAGAAAGAAGAAGAAGTTTGTGTGAAGAAAGATGTGATAATGTTTGATTGAAAACTAATCTAGGAATGTTAAACTGTCCTGGGCATCCTTGTAACTGGCTGAATAAAAGAAGCATAGGTAGTAACCACAACGTCCTTTGATCTTTTAAACTAAGGAAATAACTAAAGTTTATTTACATAGCACCCTTCACAGATAAAAACCACAACGTGTGTCACAGTAAAATGTGATACAATGCACCAAGTGAAATACAATGCATAAGAAGTAGTGGTGGGTTATCGGCGTTAACGTGCTGCGTTAACGTGCTGCGTTAACATGCTGCGTTAACGTGAGACTCTTATCGGGCGATAAAAAAAAAATCGCCGTTAATCTATTCTCAAAGTTGGGTTGGGAGCTGGGTCTATACTACGCAAGCTATGATGACTTTCACCTTGATATTTTAGCGCAGATGTATACCTAGCCGAATTGCACTGAAGGGGGCGAGAACAAGCCTTCGAACCTGAAATAACCACATCAAACGTGACGTGCTAACATGGATGCAGCTGTTGCTGCGTTACATTTACCTCGGAGGTCGGAGCTGGGAATGATGTCACACCCGAGTTGATGGCGTTCCAGTTACAACCTCGCTCGGCCAGCTGTTTGTTTACAACTAGCCAGGTTAGTTATTGATACGCCGGTTGATTAAAAAACGCATTGTGCGGTATTTACTCACACTAACTAGCAACACGTCCACAGACAGCTGTTGAACAGCACTTTGTGCACAAACATTTCTGAAGCCGCCGGGTTTGCTTCTGGGAAAATTTACTTTTAAGAAGCTTCCCAATGGAAAATTCGACAAGACTAAGGTTGTTTGCACCTTGTGCAATGTGGAAATAGTTTACTGTAGGAGTTCTTCCAGTCTCAAGTACCACCTAAACACAAAGCACATCACACGCTACAGACAAGTACATCTTATTGAACATGATTTATTTTCATCACCAATTATCATAGTAGAACAGCTTTCTCAAGCAGTTTGTGATGCATTTTGGAAACAGGAGATGAGCCCCTGGTCTAATGCGCCACCTGGCTTGAAACCTGGTTTAAAACCCTTTCGCACACATATTGTGAATGCCTTTGGCAGAATTCAAATAAGTCATTTTAATCTAGATTAATTTCAAGATTACAGTGAGATTAATCTAGATTAAAAAATGAATCTATGCCCACCACTAATAAGAAGATTTACATACAAATGCAAAACACAGATCAGACAACTATAAAACCCTCGGCTGACTAAAAGCTTGCTTGAATGGCAGAGTCTTCAATTGTTTTTTAAAAGAATCAACAGAATTCACACAACGTAGAAAGGGAGCTGCTGGAAAGACAAGCGTAAATCACCAATATGCTGCTTAATCTGAGGAATGCTACTTTCAGGGGTGATAGCTGTTTTTGTCTTATCTAAGTTCAGCAGCAGGAAATTGTCATTTAACCACTGTTTAAAACTGGTCAAGTAGTTGATTGAATAAGCCAATCCACAGAACTTAGTGTCCTTAAATGAGCAGTACAGTTGAATAACATCTGCATACTGATGTCAAGGTATGTTGCTGAATTGACTAATTATCTGTCCTAGATTAAATGTATACAAAAGGAACAAGATGGGTCCCAAGACAGAACCCTGAGGTACCCCACACGACAACCCTGTAGTTTCAGACAGGATCTGATTTACATGAACACTAAAACTTCTAACAGAAAGGAAGGATGAAAAACATTTTAAAACTGATCCAGATAACCCAGCCAGATCATAGAGTTGAAAGCAGCTGAAGGTCCAGGAGCAAAACGGTGTATTCCTTAGAGTTAGTTGACATCTTAATGTCACTAGAAACTTTCAGTAAAGCAGTTTCAGTTTTTTTTGTTTATTCAAGGATATAAGCTGAGAAAAGAAAGGGGCTCTCACATTTCTCAGTATTTCGTTTAAGGAAACCCTTAGTTCTCTAAGATGAAGTCTATTAACCTCAAGTTTAGAGGATTTCCATCGATGTTTGACTTTTCTACAATAGGAGACAATATGGGAGATGCTTTATAAATAAAAATGAATAAAAAACATCAGTCATACCGCCTCTTTCTTACTATGTTCCTCTCTGTCTGTAATCCATTAACCCCACATTAATGACACATTTATAGGATGTCACATCAAAAGGAAAAAACTACTAAATGCACAGATTTCAGAGTTTACATTTGTTATGTCTTTAGTCACCCCAAGTGTAGACAACACTGAACTTCAAAACGAGCCCAATTCCCTGAACATTTCCATATTCTCTTTTGCTTTTTAGCTTTGTGAGTCTAAGCATCAGTTTAAATATCTGAAGGAGGTGATTCAGGAGTTTGAGAAAGAGCTGACTGAATTGACAGACAAGCACAAGAAAAAGGTAAAGTACTTTGTGTCCTCATGAATATTTTTATTGTTGTAGTTTTTATTTCCACTGCCTTTCATCAAAATGTCAATGCTTTGCCAGGAAAACATCATGAACAACAGTTTTGACAACAAATAAATATTAAAAGATCTTAATGCACAACTTCTAGCCAATCAAAAATAAGTAGTCATTCAGATCTCAGAACATTTACGTCATAAAACAAAATGTCATCTCATCTCCTTCCACTCAGTGGGAGAAGAGGATCCAGGATAAGCAGCAGGTGAGGGAGGATGTTGATAAAGACGTGAAGACCCTGAAGGGGGAGCTGGAGAAAAAGAAACAAGTCTTTTCACCGAAAGCTGTACTAATCTGTTCCTTATTTTGTTAATTTTTATTTTTTCCACAATACTGATTTGGCACTTTGACCCAGATGATTCAAACTAAAACTGCCTTCAAGGGTCGTACTGCTAAGAAATAAATCAAACTTTTCTGCCTTCAGACAACTGGAGCAGAGGTGTCAGGAGCTGAGAAATCTCTGAAAGAATCTGACTTTGCTGGAGCAGAATTTGTTGTCCCAAAGGAAGAGGATTAAGCACTGGAGACAGGCTGAAGAGAAGCTGCAAACGTTGCACAGGATTGATGTAGTCAGAAGACCTTTTACCCTAAATGTTGTTAGTGTGATGTTGTTAATATTGTGACCTTGTGAAACGATCATAAATCATTTCAAAGCCTGCAGTTGTATGTCACCTTTTGTGTGCATGTTAAAAAGTGTTTTACAGCTACAAAACATGTGCAAATTATATCTATGTGCACAAACATTTTTATTGTTTGTGAACATAATTTCAGAAGCTCAAAGTACCCATGACCATCGTTTACTTCTAGGAAATCCATCCATCAGGAAGTCTTAAGCCTAGTCTGTCTACAATAAGTAAAAAAATCAGCTCCGTTGATAGAGTGATTAGTTTGATGTGTATGTATTATGTGAGCATTCAGTGCCAAAGAAGGAAGTAGTGTGATGTTGTTTGGTTGGTTTAAGTTGTCATGACTCTGCACCATGGCTCTCTCCAGGGTGCTGATCCTGCTGCTGGGCGCTTTGAAGCTATCGTTAGTGTGCTCTTTCTGCCCCAACCACAGCAGCGGCCAACAAATAACTTCCTTTTTAATCACTGACAGCAACTGTTTCCCAAATACCCTGTTAGTTTTTTTTGGTTTTCTTAATCTTGAATCGCTTTTCACATTTGAGCACTTGAGAGAAGTGTACTATTTAGTTCTGTTAGTCTTGTTTTCTGCACCGTAGATTGACGGCTCCCATGTAACATGCATGTTGCATGTAATGTTTTTTGTTTTGTTTTGCAAAGAAAAGTTAAATAGTTTCCTGCATCTCACTGCACACCATCACTCCATTTATACAGTTTAATCCAGGAAAGTGTTGTTTCAGCACAGTGTTTGCATTTGAACATTTGATGAGCTATTACACCACTTCTTTTTCTTAACATTTTGGTTTTGAATTTAGGGATGAAACAACAAGAAGACATTTATTTTGTTTGCAGTCACTTCACAATCATCTTCATTTTCCTCACTTTTTATTGTGTTAATAAATACTCATTATGTTATTTCTATGATGCACCTCATACCAGCAGCAACATTTCCCTCCCTTGACAATGTGGTTATCTTATGGCTTCACTGTAATTTTCCTTATTTTCCATCCATCATCCATTTCTTATGTTAGAAACATATTAGATTGTTGCTCCTGACATGTTAGGCTGATTTCAACCTACGGGAACAAAACTTTTGAACAGTGACATCTTTTTTGTTTAAAAAAACCTACTACCAAGGGTAATGGTTCTGCTGTCATTTTGTGGATAAAGTTTGACGAGACTTTGCAACAGTATCACAGCATCTGAGTTGTCCATGTTTGACTAAGGAGACTTTTACTTGTGCTCAGTTTAAAGAAAAATGTCTTAATGAAACGGATATTTTAGCTTTTGTAGATTATCTTAAATGATGTGTTGTATTGTGTACTTCATGGAAAATTTATTAAACGCGTGTTTGTCTATTCAGAAAGGCTTTCATCTCTTTTGCAAATGAACAATAAAACTTAAAATAATATTAGATTATATTAATTGGCCTATAATACTCAGAGGCAATATTTCTATTTATTGTACACAGTAGTATCCATTTCAAACTGAGCTCCTGCCTTATGAGTCGCTTTTTCAGTTTATGTGCGTAAGCATGGCAAAGAGTTTGCGTGGAGGACTTCACATTCTTCCATCAAGTTTAATTTTTATAGGTCACAACCTTGGTGTGAGAAGTGGCATGCACACATTTTCAGCCCCATTTTGTGCATTTACACCGCTCATAAATGAAACCCTAGGTCAGTACAACTACGCGTTAGTTATAATTAACCATAATAGGGCTAAACAGGGTTCCATAAACAGGTTTCCTCCTCACAGGTCTTACTGATATCAAACAGACTTTTTTGTACTTTCTTTTGACATTAAACTGGAGTTATAAAATTGCACATTTTTGTGAAAAAAAAAATGAAAGGAAAGTTTCAAGAGTTTGAAGCCCAAGTAAGAAAAAGTAAGACAACTACAACAATCTGTGGGGGAGTTTTTCTGCTTAAATGGAAAGCAAAGTTTAAATCGCAGAGATCCAAGATGATCATTGTCAAAAATTTAGTAAAATAATGTAACAAAAAGTTAAAATAACCCTAATTATGTTTGACTTCCAAAGAGAACAATGTGATCTCGGAGAGTCCTGTGCTGCCTGTGATGAAGGGGGGAGTCTGTGATTCTGCATTGCACAACTAACTGCATCTCAAGTCTGTGAGCCAGCATCTTCATGAACGACTGATCTCCTGTCGGAGCAGCGATCACCAACACAGGACGGATGACCCATCCTGCGGTGTGATGAAGGCCACTATGTGTGTGTGATCAGCAGAGAGCCGGCTCACTGTCAGAGGTAGATCAAGTAGGAAATATGGGGATTTATTTTTTTTCCCCCACAAGAGTTACCAATTGTAGCACACCGTTTGCAACTCATCATGCTTGTATACCGACAAAGTATAACAACGCAAATTATTAAACAGCAAAAGGAGAGTTTCACAATTTAGCTAAGTGTTCATAAGGTGTCCTTATTCATTTGAATGTTTATCAGTTTCAGATTCAACATGGAATATAAATAATGTAAGTCGTATCAATCTTCAACACTGAACTCGAGGCAATGCTATGGGCATTTTAGGGCATTCTGGGTAACCAATGACTGTGATGGTGAGGTTGGTGAAAATTATCTTAGTGTTGGTGGTGATAAAGAGTCTGTGCCATGTAAATTGTTTGCCTTTTTCCAATAAAGCATTGACTAAATTTGAATTTGATCATGTGAAAGTCATTTTCTCAGGATCATATAATAAGCACATACGTGCAAGTTTGACTGTGAATATTTTTTTCCTTAATGTTGTATTGTCTCGATGATTTGAAACTTTCCGAATCACAGTATTGTGACTTTAATACTTAGGTAAATATTAAATATTAGCAACTTAGTGTGCAACCATCGTTGCACACCCACCATTAGATTCTCTTTGTTCTTTAGTCAATCTTGTTAATCTCCTTTTAAATGTAATGTTTCCCTATAAAATACTACTCAAACTAAACTTTCTAAAGTAGGCCTACTGGAGGAAATGAAGCCCACACTAGTTTGCCTGTCATTTAGTTTCTCTTTCTATTTGTTTTGTTTTTGCTAAAACAGAATGTCTCACAGGATGTGATTAGAATAAATACTGTACTCAAGAGACACGAGATTTTCATTTTTAGGAGGAAGTTTAACACGTGAGAAACAGCATAAAAACCCACTGACTTCACCTCACGGCATGAAGCTTATAACTGTCTTTTATGTTAGTATAAATATTGGCTCGATACATTTCTTTAGCTGCTCACTGCAATTCAGATCAAACAGACATATTTTAGATTTTCTTTTATATTATTTCTGATCTTCAGGACTCTGGGATGGGTCACCTGATTGATGGAAACTTCTTCAGCATCTTCAGGGTTTTGATTTTTCCTTCCTCTAATAAAATTCTTCTGCAGGTAATATATCCCAGCACCATATCCACAGCTTTGGCAGGTTTCTATTGTTTCTGTTGTATTTTTTAACTTATTTGCAGTTTTATTCTTCTACACATTGTGTATGTGTTGTTAGTAGTTGTTTTTGTCATCTACATGTGTTTTATGTCTGCCTTTCCCTGTTTTATGTCTGCATGTACATGTATAAAACATACTTATGCACATATGATATGTATGTGCTAAAACTTAAAGTTTAAAACTATTATCCTTTTCAAGTTATTTTGGGTTTAATGAGATCAAAAGAAAATGAAGAGAACTGACTGAAAAAAAACTGAAGACATTGTGAACATACAGCAGTGAGATCTTTGAGTAACGTCAGTAAAACACAAGGTTTAAGCTCTCCCAGCCACCGGTGATGGGATCCCTCTAATATGTTTATGACAGGAATTAAATGTTTCTCTCACAGGTATGTCTACAGTGCTTATTGCGTCTCAGCCAATAGTGGCAACAGTAGGTGATGCCACCATCTTGCCATGCCACCTGGAACCTGCCACGGATGCTGCCTCCATGACTCTGGAGTGGTCAAGACCTGACCTGAAACCCAGTGTTGTCCATGTATGGCATGAAGGCAAGGATGTGCTGGCTGATCAAAACCCATCTTTCAAAGACAGAACATCACTGTTTGTCGAAAAACTGAAGCAAGGAGACGTGATGCATACAGCTTAGAAATTTTATTTGACTTTTGCCTGCGCTGCTAACCTCGCGGGACAAAGGAGGCTATAGATGTTACAGTCTGGAGACTACAGTTGCTGTTCTCCGGCTGCAAGTTCAAATCACATATTGTCAAAAGGTGGTTCGTTTTTAAGAGTTCGACTGACGAGTAATATTAATTTTGACATGCATTTGCTATATTGTGATGTATTCAAATTCTATATACAGTAGATTTCATGCAACTTACATCTATTCCGTGGACTTAATTTGGATTGACTGACCACGTTGTCCTGATGCATTTTTTTTAAGATTATGTAAACATTTTTAATGATTCTGCGTAAATAACCATAAAAATAAACTTTTGTGCCTGCTCTCTTGTAAATCTTGTCAATCTTCATGTAGTGAATTGAAGGATTTCACTTTATACATGTAGTAAGAAAGAGTATTTCATGCAGTCTAATGCTGTCTTTTCTTGGATTCTGATGAACTTAATTCCTCGCTCTCTGCAATGGTAAATTATCCAACTTTTATGGTCTATGAATCCAAATCCATAAAAACAAAGAGCAGGTGCAGTGAGGATCAACAAAAATGAGGAGGAATAGACATGATCTCTTTGATTTATTAGGTCTGCCACTTAGCTAGGCTACAAGTAGTCTAAGGAAAAGAACAATCTGTGAATCTTGATTCCTCGAGCATGTGATCACTTTCTAGGTCCCATAAGGAAGAAAGAAATCAAATGAGAAGGTTTCAAAAGTTTCAGACTTAAAATTGTCTTCACTGAAAAAATCCACATCGCCACTAACATAAATAGTACGAAGTAAAGTTATTTATACATAAGTCCTTGTGGAAGCACAAAGTCCTCAGTGGGAGTCTGTGTAAGACCAAAGAACAAGGCATTTATTGTGTTTCATATTTATTGTCCCTTCAAAGGATTGGCGAACTGTCCAGGGTGTACCCAAGCCCTATGGCAGCTGGGATTGACAAGCGTTTGATGATGGATTAATGGATGGACATTTATTGTGTGCGTGTGTGTGGTCCAGTCATGATTGAGTGATCATGCATACAAAGTAGGCTAGTTAGAGGGGCGTGGTCTACTGACCCCAACAAGGTGGCCCCAGCTGGAGCCTGGCTTGTCCCCCAAAACTCCAAGCTGCGCAACTTTCTGGGCCTGATGATGAAAAGGATTTGTCACATTACAACAGGTTGTAATGATATGATAAATAAATGAACATTTTACCCTTTACCTTTTTTACAACCATCCCCAGTCTTCTCTAGTTGGTTGTCATCAAAGTGGTTTGGTTGAGGGACATCCCCTTTTCTGCTGCAGTTAGAGAGGCAAGAAAAGATTGCCTCTTCTGAGGTTCTGCAGCTGCCTCAGTATCCTCTAAAGGTGCTGATAGCGTGACAGCCAAGGTAGCTAGTTTGACACAATTGCTCCTTACACAATAAGTAAATATAAGACAATATCAAATCAAGAAGTTGCCTCAATTTTTATAAAAAATGATGAAGAAATTCACTGAGCTTTAGTAATTTTCCCACAAACATTTTAATTTTGATTGACAACAACATTAACATAATAAAGATGAAACAACACATTTTCTCAGTGTCCTGAAGGTCACAGTTTTCATTGAACAAACGTTTATTTCAAGGAGTCTGTATGCAAGGTTTTATTTCTTAATTTTTTAAATGTATTTTGTTGGCCAGATAAATTTGAGGTGTAATTACATAATGTCAAGTTTTATAAAATATGTTTACAAAATACATTTTCAACATTATTGAATCATTTCATATTTAGTTTTAGTTGATTTCGTTAGTTGCAGCTTGTGTAAGAAAATATGTCAAGAGTGACACTATGATCTAATATTGTGTTTAGAGTTGTTGGTATCATGCGGCTTCACAGATTGGGTGTAAATGACAGTTTTGATTGAACTGGAATCTATAAATCATCACGTGTTGATGCTGCGTTTGTACTGAAATCACTGTTTTCCTCTGAGTGGAAATCTAAATCTTATTGTGGCAAAGCCCCTCTAATCAACCATGGATCAAACTGAACTGATGTGATGGATTGATCATGTTACAGGCACAAGCTGACAAAAACTGCTGTCTCCTAAAATAACAAACAAGTAAACATGAAAGAAAGGATAAGTTATACTGTGGTGTCCACATTACTACCTCCTTTTTTCAGAGTCTTGAAGATGGAACCTGTTCTCCACCTGTTCTCTCTCTTTTTGTTGTATCTCCTGGTATGGGAATCTCACCGTGCAAAGCAAACATGTATTGTCTAACATTGTTATGGTAGCCAGTGACAGAATTGGCACATCTTTCTTTAGCAGACATCTATGATAGAAAGGTTTTGCGAAAGGCACGGTCTATCATAAGCTGCTCTTGGAGGAATTTGTTCTTCTCACTTCTGGGCAAAGATACAGGTTCCCGAGGGTGAAAAACAACAGGTTAAAGATTTCCATAGGCAATAAATGCACTGAGCCAGAGCTGCTTAGATTGTGATGCTAACGTTTCAATTGTTTGAGTTCTTTCAATCAAACACATGCAGTAAGTTGCAATGGGTGTAATTAATGTCCCATGTCTCCATGTTTCTTTGTTTATAACCCTCTGCTTTAAATTGAATTTCCCCTTGAAGGACAATTAAGAATTAACAGCTCGGTGACCTGCTGCACTAATCCCTCTCACTGACAGACAACACTTCAATCATTAGAAATCCTAGTAATATCTGATTTTATTTGCAAGAGCATAGATACACAATAGAAGAAATTATGTTATTTGTTCTATAGTATGTTAG